>BOSO01017042.1:0-45021 GCA_018403395.1 Gorsachius goisagi
TGTGCTGCAGCTGGTGATCCCTTTACGCTCTGCCCCATCCCAGTTCAACTCATAAAACTCCACCCTAGCTGCCTTGTCCCATAATACCTGCCCATGCTGCTTTTCTTGCCACTTGTGACCCTTTTTAAAATTTATCTCATTTTTTTAATTATTATTATTACTTACTGTCGTGGTTTAACCCAGCTGGCAACTAAGCACCACACAGCTGCTCGTTCACTCACCCCCTCCCTCAGTGGGATGGGGGAGAGAATCGGGAAGGAAAAAAAGGTTAGAGCCAAGGGCTGAGATAAAGACAGTTTAATAAGAGAAAATAATAATAGTAGTAATAATGAGAATGGTAACAGAATATACGGAATATACAAAACGAATGATGCACAACGCAATTGCTCACCACCCGCCGACCAATGCCCAGCTCGTCCCGAGCCGTGATCACTCCCCGAGCCGCGATCACTCCCCGAGCTGCGATCAGTCCCCGAGCCGCGATCATTCTCCCCGCAACCGGCCGACCGACTAACTCCCCCCGAGCATGACGTTATATGGTATGGAATAGCTCTTTGGTCAGTTTGGGTTAGCTCTCCTAGCTGTGCTCCCTCCCAGCTTGTTATGCACCTGGCCGAGCAGGAGAAGCTCAAAAAGTCCTTGAGTAGTCTCAGCACTACTTGGCAACAACTAAAAACATCAGTGTGTTATCAACATTCTTCTAGTACTGAATCCAAAGCACAGCACTATGCTAGCTTCTATGAAGAAAATTAACTCTATCCCAGCCGAAACCAGGACACTTACTATCCCGAGGAGAACTGCAAAGGTTTTGCGACCCAGAGGGGAAGGTACAAACCACCTCCTTGCTGAGTTTTTGGGATGCCAGAATGACAGCACGAATTATACAGGTTTTGCTCTCCAGGCAGAAAACCAGAGGGATAGACGGCAGTAAGCCCATCCAAGCATCACTGCGAACAGGCGGTAGATCTTGAATTAACAATAACTTGCAGTGTTTATTATGCCTAGAACAAGCAAACTAAATTCACAGATAAATGAAACTAATTAAACATGCTGCTATAAAAATTCAAGCTTTCCTTGTTTGTTTGGGGTTTTTTTTTTGGTGAGTGGTTGGGGGTTTTTTGTAGCTTTGTTTCTGGTTTGGTTTTTTTTTTTTTTTCTCTTTCAGTACTGCAGCAAATCTGCAAACAGACTTGCAAACTGCTGCTGTGTTTAAAACCAATGCTGCAAACTGCAGCATTGGCCTAGCTCCTAGCCCCACATATAACAAATGTTATCACTGGATTTTTAAAAGGCTCCAGAGGCGCACGTGCCAAAGGCTGCACGCTCCAGCCACCCTCAGGGCCAAGTGTCTTACATCAGCAAGGCATGATAGGGGCAATCGATGTGAGCCCTCTGGTATTGCGCTCTGTCTTCCTTTCAGTGCTGCAGAAATTGTCCTTACATGGACAAGACTGCAAGACCTGCAGTGTACAAGACCTTTGTGCCCACTGGAGAAGGAATTCCTGATCCAAACGTGAAGGGAACCCCTCTCCAGGGTACACCCCTGAGGCCATGGGGGCAGCTGATTGCATGAAGGTTTTAAAGCAACCAGTTGGAGAACTGAGGTCCTGCTGAACTTGCTGGCAGCACTGCCTGTACAGCCAAGATCCCTGTTCGGTGGGAGACAAGTCAGCGGTTTCGCAGTTGTCTGCTCCTGAAGTCAACCATCCCAATGGCCTGGACAGCCCCAGCAGGGCACAAAGAGCATTAACACTTGCTAAGATGGAGTCAATACAGAATGTCTTCCAAGTGGGTATAAACGGTCTTTACCACTGGGGTTTGGGGTTTTTTCTCCCCCCATAAACTGATGCACACTCTTCGGGTGTTTGGTACGCAGCTGCCTTATTCCGAATAGATATATAGCACGTAACTAAGGAGCAGTGATGAGATCAGTCAGAGTCAAACCTTCTCTGAGGTAGCGTTAATGAACTGAAGAGCTCCAGTGCTCTCCAATGGCAACTGCTGGTGCACCACAAGACATCTGCTAATGAAATTTTAACAGCTGCAACTGGAATCTAAATGACAGATTCCAGGATGCACCAAATGGAACGTGAATGCATCGCATGCTCAGGACTCCGCGGTCAGCTGTAATTCCTAAGAGCTTTACTGTTGTAATAAAAAAAGTGGTGTTTCAAGGCACCTGGGATTACTAATGAAACCTCTCAACATAAGACCCATTAGACTCACTTACGCAGAAGTGGGGGAGTTTGCAGACCAACCCAGCACATTATTGCGGCGATGGATGTATGCACACGCAAAGATGCTGTGTATGATTGCAATGCAAAATCCAGTGAATAGCTCTGCTTCAAGGAAAAGCCACAGGATATGGGGACGCCACGGGGACTGCTGTGCAGGGAAATTGCATGTCAGGGAGATCAGAACAGATCTCCCAGAAATGAGGAATGGCTGCCTCGTTTTTACTCGCATGTACCATAAATAAATGGGGGGCACGGGGGGGATTTTAAAAAGCTGTAAACCCATTATCTGCTAATGTTGTTAATAGCATTCCTGACAGATGCCTTTAGGCAGCAAGGAAACATTGCTAAGGGCATTCAGCACTTCAGGAGTTGGACATATTTAGGCCATTTAAAACAATCTATTTTGGCACATCTGCTGCAGATGGTCCAGTAGAGAAGGCATTAGTCTGGCAGACTTGAGGAGTGGTTTTTGTTTGTTCTCCCTTAATTTTGTGATACATGACCTTGGGTTAGTCCTCAGGCTGGTACCTCCCTCGACTCTGAATTGGGGAGAAAGATGTTTACCAGCATTTATTAACTCTTCAAGATCTAAGTGTCATTGAGATGTCATTAATGAATGTCACTCTGATAAATTCTACCTATGTCTGGTTTTTTGCAATTCTGCCTTTAGAGACTGGAGCTGACAAGAACTTAGACACTGAAGATGTTAAGGCTGACTCAGGGCTCTTTGCACCATGTTCTGTTCTGTAATTTGGCTTATGCCTGAAGGCATGAATAAAATTCCCAAAGGCTATCAAGCTAATCCAGCCATGCTGAGAGCAGAGACCTAGCCCAGCACCACTTTCAGAAGGCTGATGGCCTTCCAGTAGCCAATGGTGTCTGCTGCCGCTGTAGGACGCTGGTGCCCACTCCCTGCAGCAGCAGTGGAAAAGGTTGATGTTCACAGCAGCCTGGTACCTCTCAGCTCTTCAGCTCCATCTCTCTCCTCAAGGTGATGGAAAGGAGGACGTACAGGTACCTCCTGGGCCCCTTGGCCCACCCGCAATGAGTGGTGAGACCAGGACACAGACACTGACCTGGGCGGTCACAAGCCTTTCATTGCACTGACCGCTGTGAGAAGAGAGCAGGGTTGTGGACATGTCTGAAGCTGGTAGTGTATCCACCAACACCCTTGGGTGTTTCTGAAGGTAATACCCTCTCAAAAGTGTGCAATGAGAACTCACAGAATGGCTATGCTAGTCCTCAGGTTTGGACTAGGGTTTGTGTTGTAATTAACAGTATAGGAAACTGAACGCGGTGGGATTTAATGCTCATCTCCAGATAGGCATTTGTGGTTTGTTTTCCTATTATTTCATTTCTTTTTGTATTTCATGAAGCAGTTTTATCTCATTTTCTGTTTTTAGTCCAAAGATCTGGAAGAACTGAGAATGACATCACTTCTGCAAGTAGAAAGTGTAATTCTGTAGCGAAAGGTGGTCGGAATATTTCTTGGCGGTGGTGTCAGATACAGCCATTACAGCTTAAGCTGAAATTGATTGCTTAGCCATTATATATATGAAGTGCCCCATAGGTCTTTGTAGGTAATTCTCCTTAGATGTATCCTATGCTGCAAACAACCCATGCACTTCCCAGTAACCAGTATTTTCTCTCTCTGAGGGTTCCAAAGGTTGGGACAGCAACAGATGTTGCAGATTGCATTTGTAGGGAGTAATGAATGTGTGACCCCAGAAACGGACACCAGGAAATGCCTGAGTCAGTCAAGGCTTCCGAGGGAGACTGGAAAAAAGCAAGACTGGAAGAGCTAGAGAGGGATAAGAGTGCAGCTGGTAGGGCTGCGTGCTGTCGTACCATTGCCTGCCCTCCCGTGTGACTTGGAGGTGGGAAAAGCTTCATCCCCCAGCTGCAGCCTCGCAGCCATCACACGTGTCGGAGTCTACAAGCAGATTTGTGCTGGTGGGGTCAGGTTAGGGGAGCACTATCCCAGGGCATCATCTGCACCTACTGTTCCATGCTGCAGTCACACAACTGGTGGCAACTGGCAGATAGGCTGGAGCATCGAGTCCTGCCCTGAAACAGTCAGTTCTCCATTTAAATTCTGCAGGCAGTAAATCATGCCCAGCTGCTCAACAACATAAACGTTGCCTTTCTGTTCTGCTGCCTGTCACTTATTGCTTTGCATAATGTATTTTTTTACTCATTTCCATATTCCTCTCCATTGTAGTGATAAACTAATAAATCTAGGAAATTCGGAAGATGTTTTTTAAAACCCATTTGCTGACTCCAGCATTATTCAGAAGTTTTGGGGTTTTTTTTCCAAGAGAGAGAGACCAAATAATTGAACAAATAGTTTTCAAGTTCTTTCCATTTGGCATCTTTTGAAGCGGGGGCATTTTTTCACTTACTTCGAAACGTTTGTGAACATTTTCATTGACAGTTATATGAAGACACTGAAATAATCACTGAAATTTTTACATTTAATGAAAACTTAGTTATGAGTAAACGAAAAATGTCAATAGAATTCTAAATAGTAACTCCAAGAAAAAAAAATACAAAAAATTTAACAGCCATAAAAAAATCAATATTTTCCCCATATTTTTGGAAACAGGCACTACTTGTTCAAAAAAAAATCAATAAGCACAACTAGTATTTCAGCTTCTGATTATCTCATTATGTAGCCATTTTTGCAAGTGCAGAGCTGCCAAGTGCCTTCAGTTAATCATGAAAAAATCCAAAAGACTTTTAAAAGCTTCAGGGCTAAATGAAGTCATTATAATTGCAGACAGACCTAATCACTCCCTCAGTTGTTTCGTTGTGTCCATGTGCAAAGCTCGCACGCCTAATAGCCTGTCTGCCTGTAAACGTGCGCACTAGCTGCCTGCTGAGGGTCACGCTGGTGGTTGGTGTGACCGACTCGTGGACCGCCAGAGCTGTGAGCACGAGGGACTGAAGCTGGAGCGAAGGTTCCACCCTCACCGTGCTCTTGCTTACAGATCACCAAGGGGCAAGGAAAAGCTGTGATTTAATTCTCAAAGACAAACTGCTGTACTAGGGTCTCAGTGCCTAGTCTGGCTTTTAAGACCTGTTTTCTATAAATTCTGTTCTTTCTCCAGCAATATGTCTAAGGATGGCAATCCCCCACCCTATGTCTGGCATGCTTGTTTTTCCTTCTGCTGCTCCTTCAACAGCTGTCTGGAAGGAAATAACTCTGGTTTATGTTGTTTCTGTGGTCTTAATTCAGCTGTCTGAACAGGGGAGTTTCTCCTATTTGGCACTTTCAGGCAAACCTGCTAGCCTCAAGCTGAGGGTCCCAATGGGCTCAGGTTTCCCATAGACTCTACAGTAAGATCTGCCAGATCCTTGTGGTGTCCAGGATAGCCAAAGGCATCACAACCCACATTGGATGCCTACCTTTAAATTAATCAAGCCCCATTTTTCTCCATTCCCTGTTGCTTCTCAGAGCAGTGATGACTTGGGAATTGAACACATGTTCATCCTTCAGGCAACCTATCTCTCTCCTCTTCTAGAGCCCAGAATCCAAATAACCTTTTTGAAGGCCGTTTGGAAGACATTCGTCTTGAATGAATTTGAAGCGTTTCCTCTAAAGGAAATTCAGAGACAACTGAAACGGATGCAGAGGTTCTCAGGCACCCCCTGGAAATATGGCCCATGTTCTCACACGATTTGACGTGCCAGACAGGATGAATTACTGCTCCAAATGCATTAAGCCTTTTTACGTTCCAAGCAATTGTATGGTGGGAGCCACTGGTGGTGCTGATTGAAATTCCTGTAACCATATTAGGGGAGGAAGCGGGTGCCAGACACATGATCATCCATATGCCCAGCTAAATCTACTCAGAATTGATTAAGTTACGCTGAAGGAGACCTAGAAATCAATCTGTTCAGGCTTGCTTGTAGAAAAATGACACACTGGAGGTGACACAACTTAATTCTATTTTCATCACTCTCTCTCATGCGAGCAAGATGGGCATATTGCATCTCACATGCCTTCTCCCTAGGTAATTATATTTGCAAAGATAATAAGCTGTCTTAGTAATAATAGTAAAATATATTTTAACCAATCACATGCCTTTCTGGGGCATTTCAGGCAACTTAGACTTTTCAGCCAAATAATAGCAAAATCAACCCAGGGAACAGTTTGTTAGGAAAGGAATGCACATTCCCATTGTATAGATGGATCGCTCCCCTTAGCCATTTGTCCATAGCAGGGTTTAAAGTGTTCTAATAGTTGATATTTTCTGTGATTTTTACAGTGCTGACGGATCTTGACTCAGGGCTGCAATTTTGGGATTTGCTAAAATAATATAATTATTGCAAGCTAGATTGATGTAACACTATTTCGATAAACTCATTATCCAGCATCGTATCTTGAACTGGTCAGACTGAGGCTTAAATTTTATTCTATTTTATCTCAACCATGCTGAAAACATGTTCGTCATAATAAGGAGCTGCTCTGTTCCAAAAGCAGTATTTTAAGTCCTATTCCAGGTGAAAACTGCATAGATAAGAAGCTGATTCTTGATAAAACAGTTCTACTGTATGTGACCTAATTCATTTTGCAAGAGGTTATTCCTGTTGTAGAAGAAAAGGGAGACTCAATCCTTTACGGACTGGGTCCAGGAAAATCAGTGACAGTTCATTGGGAAATAGGAACTCAAGGACAGATCTTCATCAGTACGAAATCAGCTCTCTGGAGTAGGTCTGCTCCCTCCAGCTAAGGACCTGGCAGTATCAAGTCTTGTCAGTGCCCTGCTTGTCTCCTACCTTGTATTAACACCACGTGTGTTAGGAGAGCAGCTCTGCAAAGAATTGATTTTTTGGCAAGGCTGTACAACAGTAAAAACCGTGAGAGAATCACTAGAAGCTCAACTTTCTGTTTTGCCCCTTCCTTTGTCTCTAAGCACATGGCTCTCCCTTCCAGGCAATGACTGAGATTAACTCTATGGAGTATTATCATTCTAATCTATCACTCAGTACAAAACTTTCTTCATCTGGATTTGAGTTAATTAAATTGTGTTGTCATTTCAATCATGAGTTCTCTAAATTTGCAGTTCATGAAGATCTCTTTTATCTTTGCCTGCTCATCCCCCTCTTCACTCCATTTAAAAAATGAACAAATCAGTTGACATTATTTTTCCACAGATTTTTTTTTTTTAAATCACTTCTGTAAAGATTGGGATCTAAGGTTGAATTTAGCATCTTGCTGTTCCAAGATTCTTACTAACTAGTGCCTTTGGCAGGCATTTACATAAATGCAGATTGAGTGGCTGGGAGTCATCAAATTTTGTCCAGCTGACGTGGTAACATTTCACACCCGTCGTTTGTTGCTGTTCGCAAGAGCTTGCAAGGTGGTAGAGAGTTGTCCTCCATGTGTTTTCTAGCTGTTCTGGCTTCATTTGTTGAATTAGCCAGTAATTCATGACAAATAAATTTCATTGGGCTTTTTGCCAATATTTTTCATCAAAAATGACATGAAGACAAATGCTGTCGTTATTTGTCCAGCTGTGCAGTTACATTTATATTCTCTGCAGGACTGAACCCATTATCAGAGCTAAATAACACTGATAATAAAAGGGATATCTCTCCACTACAGTGCATCTAGTGTCAACACAGGCACCTAAGCAATATCAAACCCCTTCTGTGTTGATTTAATAACCCTCTACACCCACTTTGTTCAGATGTAGACTTGCTCTATAATCTTCCAATTGAACATTTTTTTCAACAAAAACCAGCCAGTTGTTTTAAAGCAAAGTGTTTCACAACAGCATGCTGAATCTGATGAATTCATATTTTGGGGGGGGGGGGGGGGAAAGAAATACTCCAGCTGTTTCAATAATCCTGTTCCCAGATTGTCAAAACAAAACATTTTTATTTGTGTTTCCACTGACTTCTTGTTTAGAAGTATCTTTGTTTTACAATATAAACATTCCCTTAAAAATATGTAACCAGTTTGCAACATTTCTCTTTCATAAAACAAAATACCTTCATTATCCCCAAATGCCTTTTTTTTAAACACACACAGGACTGGCATTTAGATTTTTACTTTTACACTGTTCGGTAGCAGAAAACATAACTTGCTAGGAAATGGAGTACCTGCTCCCTGCCTGTTTCTTGCAGCTCTCGGGAAATGCCTGCAGAAGAAGCTGTAGCAAACACAAGCAGAGTGTTAACACAGTGGCTTGCTGATGCTTTTCCTCCCTGGACTAAGAGGAGGAACAGGTTGCAGGTGTTGCCTGTAGCAGATGGGTACTCGAGGAGGAGGAGAGGGGCTGACTGCAAGCTTGCCCAGTCCAGTGCAGAAACCACCTTGACTGCTCTGGTCCTGCGCCGCGACAGAGGTGAGAAAGGCACAAGACACTGCAGCATCCTTTGCAGTTCTCTGTACCATGAGGCTATGCAAGAACTAATTTACCTCTCTGATTTACAGCTCTGCTTCCTGTGCTCCCCTTCAGCACTGGCAAGCAGAAAAGAGCTGTAAATCAGTTAAAGCCAAGGACGCCATTCTCCCAGCCCTAGACAGGGACTGCTGTTGCGCCGTACTTAGGTAACTATTAAGTTCCCTGTGCATGTGTCTTCAGGTAGGGAATTTTGAAAAGTTCATGAGATAATGGGAAATTTATAATATATACAGTCCTCAAAAAATAATCACCTTCATTCTAAACTGTAATGGATCTGCTCCCCTACCCCTCCATGCACACCCACCTCCCTAAATTTGTGTAACTCCAAGGATAAGCCATTCCTGCTCCTGGCTGTTTACGTGTGACCAAAGCTGCCTTCTTCAGCTCTGGTGCAATCAGCCTCTGAGATTAGACCGAGATTAAATATTTTGTGTGTGTTTTAAGGGGAAAGATTAATTGAACTTTATTATAGGTTTAATGCCTCAGTCTCCATTTGCATTTTAAAAGGCGTGATCTCATCCACTTTCAGAATACTGCTTTTCGTGTTTACCGCTTAGAATTGATTCTGTGTTTGATAGGTTATAATTAAAGTAGGCACATTAAGGATTTAACAGTGCTTCTTATTGTTAAAAAGGATTAAAGGGGTGTTAGAATTCATACTTTAAATTAATGACTTTGATTAAACAAGGGCACCAGGGGATCCTCCGCTACTGACTCCTGTTCTGACCTTGGGAAAGTCACCTGGGCCCAGGACCTGTTCTAAATAAGCTAAAGCTCCCCTTAACTAAGCATGTTTTACAGATTTGGGCTTAACTCCTTTGCAGCTTGGTCTGTTGTCTTTGTGCAAGCTGGTGACTGGGAGATTCCCAGTTTGTGAAGAGGACCCTTTTCTAGCCCCATTCGATCAGTAATTTGGCAGGATTGAGCCCAGATTCCCACGTTCTGCAAGCCCAACTAACTTTGGATTTCAGGCATTGCTCCTGTTTGAAGAAATCCAACCCTCTGCGACAATGCACACATTTCTTTCTGAAGGTCCTTGATCCATATTACCCAGTGAGTTGCAAATATGTTCCAGCTGCAGGACAGGGACCTGGGTTTCAGGGTCAATGTGCTGGAGATTCCTTGGAGTTTTATCTTGTAAAGTATTAAGCACATCATCTGACTTGAGCAGCGGTGATGGGAAGGTGTTCATTTGTGTCTTGGTGCATGGTTGCATCACGAATGTGCAACTGTGCCATTAAAATAGGGAAAATTTCAATTTTGCTCCTTTAAAAGAGAGTTCTGTTGAAAAATGACCCTGAAATATTTCTTTGCTCAGACCTTTCTGTTACATGCTATATTTTCTGCAGGATTCACCTAGAAATGATGGAAAATCTTCAGCTGTGATGTGGCAGTACACCACAAAGGGGAAAATCCAGCCTAGCACTGAGATCACTGAAAAGGGAATGTTTTAGAACAGTTTAACAAAAAGCAGTGAAATCTTTCAGCTTGAAATATGTCAACCTGTTTCTCTTCATTTAAAAATGTCTCATTGAAAAGCTTCTGGAGTTTAAGTTCAATAACAAACATTCACTTTCCCTCACAGTTTGGGATGAAAACAAAGTATTGAAACATGGGGATTTGCCACAGAATAGGAATCCCATCTTTTGCTCAGCTTTAGCCATATGGCTTCTGCTTCATACTCAGAGAATTTGAATTGTGAAATGAGAGAGTAATGAATTAGGAACAGCTACTCCACAGAGTGAATAGCAAATGCTCTCCTTTCCCCTCTTAGCCCTCTTTTTCTGCAAATCCAGAGGTGAAGAGTGAATGCTGTGCAAACCACGAGGGCTTCAGCAGGACTCCGTGGCGTGGAGCCGTGGGCTGGCTTTCTGCGCATCAGTTTCTATGGCAAAATGAAAATCCAGCCTAGTCGAAACATTGACTCAAACAGCTTTTCAGAAACCAGACAAACATCTGTAGGTCTGAGTCACCTCTTGTTTAGTCTGGGGTAAATCAGGAATCATTTTTTAAAATCCATCTTACATCACTGGTACAAGTCAGAGATGTCCCCTGGGAGGATCTCTGCTGATTCATACCGGGGTCTTCCTTAGGCTAAGAGCTGGAACAGGGAACTCAGCGGGGGGCAAAGCTGTATGAGATGGAGAGGGCTTTTCTGTTGCTGGTCAAGCTGCCCCTGTTCACTGGCTGCCAGTCACACACCTTTCAGGCAATTCCCTGAAGAAGGGAAATCTTTGCTGAGGTGTAAGTGGTAGCTGCACCTGATCTAAGCTGTGTTTCGGGTCAAAAAAACCCCGTCTGCTGATCTCCGAGTAATGAATGGTCAGATCATCCCATTGGTAAAACGCAGATTGCCAGTGCTCTTGCTCCTAGACCAGTATCTTCCTTGCACGTGCAGACTCGTCTGTCAGCTACCGTAAATTGGTGCAGACGCATGGGAGCTGATCGAGTGATGCTGATTTACATCAGCTGAAGACTGTCATGGTCTGACATCCTTCTTTTTCCCTTTGAGGGCCATAGGCTGGATGACCGTCTGTTACTGTCTGCCATTAAATTATTCATCTCCAATAAGGGTTGAATTAAAATTTCATGAGACAGTTGTATAATACTGGAATGCAAGCAAATAGCAGAGAGTGAATTTTCTGAGATTTGTAGAGGGTGTAGCATGATCCTTTATCTGTAGCCACTCTTGTTAACCCTACTGATAATTTTACCATGATCATCTAGTTTGTGGAACTAATCTCTTTGTCTCTACCTATGAAAAAAACCCAGGACTGTAGGATTTGTTCATGTTTTAGTCACAACCTGAGCTATATGACACTCATCACAACTGTTTAAGTGGGCAAAGAGTGTTCTTAAAGTTTTTTGTAAAAAATGCACCATATCCATATACGTGTTAAAAGCAGAATGCTAAGCATGGTTATTAATTAACTTATTAAGTTATGGTACAACTAATTTTTAAAATAAATTTGCCCGTTTTTACCTCTGCTGAATGTAAATATGTCTCTTCTGCAGAGCTGCTTAACTTTAATTTTGTACCTAATATACCTTCAGCATTTATTCAAAATGCAGTCATTATTAACTTGGAGATGAAGTATGCTCTTGGAATTGCAAAGAAAGAAATTCATTTCCCCTGCCTACACAAGCTTTCCCAGCTGACTTCATGCAGATGCTGGGTAGACATGTCTGGAGGAGGTTAGGAAAAGGCAATTGCCACCTGGCCAAGAGCTTACCTTTCAAATGGACGTGAAGTAAACCTTCTAAGGAGACATGTGCTGGGGCAGAAGCTGGTTTCAGAGCACGTGGAGAGGAGCGGCTGGCTGGCCACGGGCCCTAGCTTATCCCCGGCCCCAGGGATGTACGGGCTGTGCTATGCTGGCTGCTGGAGTAAAACCCAGCAGTGCATTCTGGACCCGGGAATCTCAAGGTGCCTCTTTTTGCCTCCTGGAAACAAACTCTTTGATTCTTTTTATGCCCTAAGCCATGCCAGAGCACCTCCACCTTTTAATAAATTGCACCACTTTCTTTCCAGGTACTCCACCTGTGAGATGCCAGCAAGAGAGCCTTACAGCAGCATGATCCATTCCTAGTGCCAGCTTTATAGCCTTACAAATAAAATTGGCAAGCCAAAGCAAATACCGTGTCAGTAGCATAGAATTGTTGACTCTGCAATTCTCTTAGACTGCTGTTTGTGAAGAGAGCGGAAAGAGTAGCTTGGGCACTATTTCACAGCCCTGTAGATTCACGACTTAATATGTAGGATCACAAGATGGAGACATAGTAGACTCCTCAGAAAGACTGAAAGATGGGGGGAGCTGTAACCCCACCTTCTGACAGAAAGACAGCACGGAAAGGGAAAATCTTCATTAGGGCCTATGCTGTAAAGGTCTGCTCCTTTGCTGTATAAATCAAGATGGTTCCAGTCTTCATAAAGGAGATTTAGTTCAAATTCAGCCTTTGCTGTGATTTTTTTGCCAGCTTTTCTTTTGATCTAATAATTTCCCCCCAACCCCTCTGTTTGACTGTGTCTCTCAAATCCAACCAATTCCTGTTCAGTGAGGGGACCGTTTCTCCGGCACAAAGCCGAGCCCACCTTAATCCCAGGGAAGCCAATGATGAGATGCTGAAAGGAGCCAACAGAGCTTTGTCGGCAATGAGAGTAAAGAACAGGCTTAGTTACCCTCCTCAGTCATTTACCCTCTCCCTTGCCAGCTATTAGCTGCACCTTGGACTCAGAGGATGAGATTTTTCTAATGAAATTTTAGATGACAAAGAGCTGGTAGCTTATTCTGAGCTGGACACCTCTTCATTACTGCCAGCTGAGGTAATTTATCTGACCTGCCTTAGATACCTGTCATGGGATGAGATGGATGTCCTGCTGGGTATGTCCCTGTCCCTCCACTAACTAGAGAGGGAAGCTAGGGATACTAGCTCAGATACAAACGCCTTCGTTTTAGTCAGCTTTGTCGGGTCAGGCTATTCACAGCTGAACTGTTCCGGGTATCTGTTGGTGGAAGAGGCTTCATCCAGACTGAAACCACTCCAGTCGCAGCAGTGACAGCTCGTGTTCATGAGAAGATACCAGCCACGTTCCCCCCTTCCATGTAAAATGTCTTTGGAGCTTGTGCTAAGCCAATTCCTACATACCTGAGAGTCTGTCTTATGATGATGTGCAGTCTGAACTTCAAAGCACAGTTGAACCTAAACTTAAGAGAGAGTGTAGACCCACAGAGGGGACAAGAAACCTGTAACAGGTACACTAGCCTCACACTGCTTTGCACTGGAGTCCAGTGGTGAAAACAAGAGCACATGAGCAAAGAAGAGCTGAGAGGTACACAGAGCTGGGAAGTACACACAGCATCAGGTTATTTTACGGTGATATTTTTGTTCATTAACTCTCTGATCTTTCCACATGCTGCCATCTGTAGAAAGCACACATTGTACATATGGGATTTTTATTCATGCTGTCAGGGGGAGCTGGATTATTTCCAGTTATATCAACTCCTTCCCTTCAATATTCAGCCAAAAAAATGGCTTTCGGTAGTACATTCTTGCTGGAGTTTCAAAATAATGTTCCTTTCCCTGTTGTTTTTCTGTGTTTCTGTTTCATAAACATTGTTTTTCATCACCCTTATGTTCCCTGTTGCTTCTATCCTGATTCGCACCATTTACTTCCTTGCTGGAACCAGTGTTGTCAATAGAGCTGGTCAAATAAAGATAAAAACTAATTTGGGAGTGAACATCAGGCCAGACTCTGCTGATGTAAATCAGAGCTGAGCCAGCCTGTGGACGTGTGCCAGCAGAGAGCCTGGTGCAGACAGTCTGGCTTTGTTAGACTTAACTTTACCCACTATTCTCAGGAATTCAAAAGACCCCAGAAACTGTCCAGATGTAAACATGAAATGACCGTGTGTTTCAGAAGGAACTGTTATTCCTCCAGAAACGCGTTGATTGGGAAGTTTGTGGTTCAGTGGTGACAACACTCCAAGCTTAAACCGTTTCAGGCATTTAGGAAAGCAGCTGTGGAAATTCCAGGCAATCTGAGGGTGAACCTTGTGAGAAGGTGTGTAGCCTACGAGAACTTCCCCATCTTGGAAATTAGAAGAATGACAGGAGTGGATTCTTCAGGGCACCTTCCAGACAAGGCAAGCAGCAAGACTCTCTGAAAGCCATCTTCTGCTTGGATTTCATCCTCTTGCAGTCAGTATTCAAATGCACTGCTGGGAGGCCAGACCACTTTTCCCACCTAGCGATGACATAGAGGAGCAGTAATCTTGACAAAATCTAAATAGAGGTATTTCTAGTAAACTGGAGGAGAAAACAATGACCAAGACAGCTTTTGCGGAGTCCATAAATCTATGTGCTGATAAATTACTTCAGCAAGTGCATTGCGCAGACACAGAATCCTAATTCACAAGGGGGAGCTGATAATAATGACTTCACAGGTTGTTGCTACCGGGGCATAGCCGGTCTATTTTTCTCTTTTATGGCCATTCGTTTTCAGGAATGTATCCATCAGGAAAAAAATCCTTTCTAAACGTTGAATTTATTTGATGGCCAGCCAAGTGCCAGTGCCACATTGGCTGAAGCACGTGGCTCAGTAGCTAATATACAGATTAACAAAAGCTTCCTGCTCTATTTCTTCCTCTTTGCTGGAGACGACTGATTGAGCTCTGGACAGCCTGCCATTCATTCACAACATACTTCTTGGCTCACGGCGTGATAAATTCCTTTCTGCTGTCTTTCATACCGGCTCTTCCAAGAATTAGTAGAGAACCTTTCTGGTGCTTGACTATGGTCTGCTCCAAGATAATTTTAGGTGATTAAATGGTAAATGAGTAGTTGCTTCTGATTATTCAGACCTTCTGCGACTGCTCTAGATGGTATCCTTCAAACGATATCCTTGGGGATTTGGAAGAATGTTGGCATCACTTGCATTCACTGCTGGCTTTGCCTAATTAATAGCTCTGATTTTGGACTGGTCTACACAAAAAAGCCTTCCAACTTGAGCAAAATAGTGTTTAAAACTCAAGATAGTTTGTTCATCAGCAAGGTGTAACATCCAAAAGCACTGGGAAAGCAGCACTCATGAGTTGTTCATCAGACTGCTCTGATAATGCTGTCATTGTGGACTGCTAATGCCACCGCCCCAGCAGCACATTGCAGTAGGGTCACCCTGCGTGAAGCTGGCCCAGCGAGAGGAACACCTTCAGCCCCGGGCTGCTGTGGCTGCCCCAGCCCTTGGAGATAAGAGATGTAATAGGCTGGACATGCAGCTCTGCCAGCTGAATGCATCCAAAATTCATGACTCAAAACCCCTAAAACTGGCTTTAACAAATCATGAGTTTAATTTTTCTTTTATTTGATTTTTCAGTGGTAGTTTGACATTTTTCTTCTTCACCTTCTCCTTCTAGTGTCTGGTCACCTGTGTAAATTATTTTGCTGATCTGGGGGGGCAGTGAGAAGTTTATCTTTTATAAAGGAAAGCTGAGGCTTCTATGTACACAGACAAATGAGGAACTGGGGAATGATGATATGTATCATTATCAGGACACTTGTAAGAAAATAATGGTAGCTGACAGTGGTAGATTCAAGAAGATGTTTACAAGATAAATAACAGCAACAACTTTATTAGATCCACTGACTTAGAAATAAGAACAGATATATTTTTTCACCCAGGAGACGACACGCTGTATGGCAGCTTCCAGTTTCATGTACACATGGCTACTTGTCAGCACGGGGGGTGAGGCTTATCTGCCTTCTACCCCTTTGAGCAAGGCTGCTTTGTTTCATGCACTTGCACATCAAGAGAAACATTGGTAATAGTCTCTTGCTCCTGTTGCTGATTCTCAGGATGGAACGAAGTCTAAGGTAGAGACATATGAGGAATACAGCCAGGAGCGTTGAGCCACAAGCCCAATTCCTGCTGCTAAATTGGTGACAAGCCAAGCACAGCCTAGGTAATGCGGAGAAGGAACTGTGGCACTCTGTTGTCCTGCTCAGCTCTTTGTGCTTACACGCAGAACTCTCTGCTGATAGGTCAAGGAAGTCCTAGATCTGTGCTCAAGTCAATGTTCTATTAAATCACAGTTGTATGACAAAATGAAATCTTGGCTCAGCATGAGCCAGAACTGAATTCTCTGTTTCAGAAAGATTAGAACCTCGGGCTATTTTTTTATCGTCGTTGTTGTTGCTGCTTCTACAATCTTTGAAGTGAAAGTCAGTGACCCGTCAACCTCCTTGTACAAATTCCTTTTCCTGCTGCTGTTCAATGCTAACATAGGACTGATTTCTCAAGGCCTCAGGATTCCTGAATCATCCTAATTTTGCCTGCAACCCCCGCTTGTCCTCCCGAAAAACTGTCAGGTAAATGAAATTATCTCCATTGTGATAGCATAGCAAAGCAGCTAAAGATTGTTCAAGTTTTGTAGAAATTGCTAGTTATTTGTTGCTTCTACACCTTGATGAAGGTAGGTCTATACTTGCTGGAGCCTATAGTTATGCTTAAATACATAGTTTTAACATAGTCAATCTATTATTTGTATGTACTGTATCTGCTTTATGTGGCATTGCTTTGCTCTGGTCCCTCAAGCACTGGAGCCTGGGATCATTCTGTTCCATCCCATTCTCTGCCCCAGCACCTTTTCATTACCTTCACCACCATAGGATTAAAAAACTTGTGAGATTTCATGGTCACACTTCTAAGCTTCACAGGGTTATCCCGGGCAAGAAACTGCTCTTGGAAGGATCAGAAACTCAGGCTTTTTTTGCTGTTTTTGCTAAAAAGCCTTGAAACCCAGGGAAACCAGCCTGGCAGAGTCAGAAGGGCATGCTGACCTTGGGCTTCAAAGAGAATTTCTCTGCAGGGTCCTTCAAGGGCGAGCAGAGAGGGGCATAGCAGGACTTTCCAGTTTGTGATGGTTTTTTTCCCCCACTCGTAGGCCTGCATTAAAAAAACGTGTGAAATCAATCAAAGTATAACCACCATAAATAATTTCTGGCAACTCCTTTTCAGGTACTCCAAGTTCATGGGATATCCCCTGAATTCTCCAGCTTGTTTAGATTTGCCTTATCTGCTGAGTTTTGCATTATGTTCCTCTAAGACTAACCTTTGGAGTCGGATAGTAAAGAGAATAAAGTAAAAAGCAAGTTGGTTTTGTGCCCAGGTAGCCAGAATATCTGAACCTATTCTGTCTTCAGACATGTTACAAATACTAATTACGATTCACTTCAACACTAGGATGTAAAATACACTCAGTCTCATTGCCCAGATAGGAAAATAGTGGCAAAAAAAATGAAATTCATATGGAACTGCCCAGAGTGGCTTATTCCAAGGATTTCCAACTGGCCTCTGGAGCTAAAAGACCTCTCTCACCTCTGTTAGGACTCACTTTGCTGGCAGCCAAGGAGGGATGGATATTTTGAAAGCTCTGAACAGGGAGACAGGTATTCCACAGCTTTTCAGTGGGAGAGAAGAGAGATGTGAAAGGGCAAGAAAATCAGACTGTCCAGATTTTTAGAAACTGAATTTTTCTCCTACAGAAGCTGGTGGCTCATGGCTTGGACAGGCATACTCTTTGCTGGGTAAAAAACTGGCTGGATGGCCGGGCCCAGAGAGTTGTGAATGGACTTAAACCCAGTCGGCAGCCGGTCACAAGTGGTGTTCCCCAGGGCTCAATATTGGGCCCAGTTCTGTTTAACGTCTTTATCAATGATCTGGATGAGAGGATCAAGCGCACCCTCAGTCACTTTGCAGATGACACCACATTGTGCAGGAGTGTGGATCTGCTCAAGGGCAGGAGGGCTCTGCAAAGGGACCTGGCCAGGCTGGATCCATGGGCCGAGGCCAACTGTATGAGGTTCAGCAAGGCCAAGTGCCAGGTCCTGCACTTTGGTCACAACAACCCCATGCAATGCTATGGGCTTGGGGAAGAGTGGCTGGAAAGCTGCCCAGCGGAAAAGGACCTGGGGGTGTTGGTCAACAGGCGGCTGAATATGAGCCATCAGTGTGCCCAGGTGGCCAAGAGGGCCAACAGCATCCTGGCTTGTATCAGGAATGGTGTGGCCAGCAGGAGCAGGGCAGTGATGGTGCCCCTGTGCTGGGCATGGGTGAGGCCACCCCTCAAATGCTGGGGTCAGTGTTGGGCCCCTCCCATGGAGGGGCTGGAGCGTGTCCAGAGAAGGGCAACGGAGCTGGTGAGGGGTCTGGAGCCCAAGGCTGATGGGGAGCGGCTGGGGGAGCCCTTCTCCTCTCCCTTTACTTCTGTAAAACGGGCATTTGAATGCAGATGCATCAATGCATGATGGCAAGTTGGAGTTAAGCTCTGTCCTGCTGAGTGGCCCCATTAGCTCAAACTGGGCTGCCCTGAAGTAGTTCTCTGCTCTACTGGGAAAGTGGCCTTAGAATGTCTATAAAAGCACAAGTCTTATGAGGAGCGGCAGAGGGAGCTGGGGGTGTTCAGCCTGGAAAAGAGGAGGCTGAGGGGAGACCTTATTGCTCCCTACAACTGCCTGACAGAAGGGGGGAGGCGGGGGGGTTGTGTGTCAGTCTCTGCTCCCAGCTAACAGGTAATGGGATGAGGGGAAATGGCCTCAAGTTGTGCCAGGGGAAGTTTAGGTTGGACATTAGGAAAAATTTCTTTACTGGAAGAGTGGTCAAGCATTGGAACAGGCTGGAGTCATCATCCCTGGGGGTGATCAGAAAAGGTGTAGATGTGGCACTTTGGGACATGGTTTAGTAGACATGGTGGTGTTGGGTTGATGGTTCTCTTGATGATCTTGGAGGTCTTTTCCAATTGTAATGATTCCTCTCTAGAGGAGTCACAGGCAATTTCCTTAAACTTTCTGACTCAGTCTTTCAAAGCAATCGTGTTGTACTCTGTATATCCACCTGATGGAATTAATTTCTTGCTAATATCCCCGTAGGGGGCTGAAGCTCCTTAGTTCACAGCCATCACTGCTTAAGAGCCATACGAACATCTTTCAGAAATATTTACGCAGGGAAAAGGGAGAAAGGGAGCCAAGGCATTTCGAGAAAACTGGAGCTGCATTGCCTGGCAGACTATGGCCTCAGTGCCATTCATCTACCTGATTTTATAGCCTTGCTTAATGATGAGCTGTGATGTTTGATGAAGCCGTGAATTGATCTGAGATGACAGACTGATAGGGACGGATCAGGTGGAAGATAAATCTCCCCGACTGGCAGCCCTCAAAGCAGAAGGAGCTCTTCCTTTTCTCCACACTTTGTGCCCTTCCAGCTGCAATTCAGGCTCAGGCTTTGATCTTTCGGAGGTAAGAGTAGAAAGCCCTGATAAATATCTGAAGGAGAAGCTTCTCAGCAATCGCTGGCCTTTGTGGGAAGTAGCAGGGCTGGCGTGGTGAGCGAGCGGCTGTCGATAGGGAAATGATCTATCCTAGGAATACAGGCATAGAGAAGTTTTGGATGAAGCATTATTGAAGCATTTTTTTCAGTAAGCTCAGTGCTCTTTCATTTTAATAAAATAATATTGCCATGAGAGTATAAGAATTCAGAGCAATCAAACCACATTTCCTAGTCTTATCTCCAACAGTGTTTGCTGTCGGAGACTTAATCAGGTTGTGTTTGATGATGTTGTATTAGCGTGACTCTTCCCAGTAAAATGTACCTCCTCTAAAACCCAGAATATGAGAATAAGATACAGAATGCCACTGTTGTGGGGAAAGAGGGTCTAAAAGGCAAAGCAAGCGTGTTCAATTTAGAATTTAGAGAGAATGGAACCAGCAAATGGAGTTACTGGTTGTAAATGGGTTAAAAAGTCTGAAGTTATGGCTTTCCTTTTTAGCCAGGGGTTGGGGGCTGGACCACTGGGAGTTGTATGTGAATTATTTGGCTTGTTGGAAGAAGCGCTTGTGAACTTCTCGATCGCATGAAGCAGGATTTGAACAAAGTGTCTGTAACAGTCTCCTTTTTCTGTAAAATTTCTGAACTAGAACACAGCTGACAAAATCTGAGGTAGCTCAGTAAAAGCCAGGATCAGATTGTTGTGCTTAAGAAGTCAAAGCAAGAACCTGGGGAATGAGCTGAGGGGAAAATATCTCCTGAGAGTGTCTGGAGAGCCTGGCCTGAGCCAAAGCAGAACTGCAGCATTATTCTGCAATAAAAATAAATGACTGAATATTTTCTACATGGCTCCAGATTGTAGAGAGCCAAGCCTGAAACGCCCCAGAGGCCCCGCTTGCCAGACACCACGGAATGACCCCTCTCTCAAAAGCCCTATTACTCCACCATGTTCTGAGCTGAACGCTTAAATTAGTTCAGGGCCCTTTTGCAGTTTCATTATTTAACTCTTGGTCTGAAATGTTTCTGTCTCACAGCCTCTGTAGATATATGGCTGATATTCTGAGAAATGTTGGTATATTGTGCCGCTATATACCGCCCCATTTCAACCGCTGATAAATAAACGTGAGTCTGCGCTATATCATATAAACCCTCATGTTTATGGAGATTGTGGGAGAGAGATTGGTATGCAAAGTCACAGGGAAATATCTCTTTCTAATAACGATCCAAATGTCTCTCTAACACATAGCTTTACAGTCGGCGAGTTGGTAGCTACTTCAGACAACTGCGGTCAGTGTTACGTGGGAGTTTTTGCTGGAAGACAGTCGCACACCCATTTCAGTTTCTGAGGAGCACCACAGTCCACCACGGGGGACTGTAATCTTCCAGGCATGGATGTGTTCCTTAGGAGGAAGGAAACAAAGATGGAAGGAGAGGAGAATGTGCGGGATGCAGGTTGGTTTACAGCATGGATGCAATAGGAGTAGTTGTTAGCAAAAGAAAAGGAAGGACCAAAACAGTGTCTGTCTTATCGCACTCTTCCACACCTGTATTTTCAAAGGTTTTTCTGAATATTTTTCCTTTATTATTTTAATATTTAATTAAAACCGTCATCGTAATAATAACAACCACAAGATGGGGGTGTTTCTGGCTGTCTTGGTAATAACTCCATCCTCAGCTAATAAACTTGGGTGCTGAATATTCGAACACCACCTTTTAGAATTTATTTTGTCTATGATGTAGTTATTGCATCCCATAAACAAAAAGCATCCTCAAGTTACCATTATAATAAAACTGTTACAATGCACTGCTTTTTATATAGGAATTACGGAATGTGCTTTTGCATGACTGAAAATTTATATATTTATATATTATTATATATTTAGATTTATAGGCAGGTTTTTTACTGGCACTTTCAAGTGCAGAACTACTGTACTTCGGGTATGTGAACACACGTTAGTGTGCCATGACGGTCCTGTACTAGGCAGATGAACAATGTATATGCTAGCTCAGTGCTTTGGAATCCTTTAGGGAGAAAGCCTTGGTTTAGAGATGACGTAGATTATTACTGTTTTCTGAATAAACAGCAGATTTCCTCCATCCAGGCTTGCCTCCTTCCAGTGAGTAAGACTGGAGAAAAAGGAGAACATGTCCTGTTAGTAACAGAGCTTGAGCGTCCGGGTATGTTGAATGCTTTTCCTACACTTTGCAAACTGGGTGCTAATGCTATAGCTGTGAAGAGCGCATGGCTTTATCGTCCCAGATGGCTTTCAATAAAAGCCAACTGGGAAAGAAAAGAGACAGAAGGGAAAAAAATGTAACGCCAGCGAGGAAGAAGGAGCTTGTGACTTCTGAAGCAATGTTGATGTGCAGGGGCCTTCACTTGAGACTCTGACATGAGCAAAATCATGAGGTGAGCTTTAGGGCCTCCTTGAGAGCTCAGGAGAGAGGGGCCAGCGGCGGGGCACCAGTGCCCTTGCCACCATGGCTCTGTGCAGGGGTGGGGGTGCAGGAGAGCAATGCCCTCTCCCCGCCACTCGCACTCCTGCAGCCATCTCGTTTCAGAGCCCAGGAGGGGACTGTGGAGCCAGCGCTCCCTTCCCAGCCTGCTGCATGGAAATGCTCATCCAACCTTTGTCCTATCTTAGTACCAGTCTGTGCGGTCCTCTACCTCTTACCACTGGCTAGGGAGCTACTTTCTGAAAAATCCCAGCCCATGGACAGAGCTCTGGGTGGCAGGGATGACATTTCTAAGATTTCAGGAAAGGAGAGGAACAGCTGCTTGCGTTCACTCGCAGCCCTGTCATGGGCTTTGTGGTGATGTGCATCAGACTCAAAATACCTGAACTCAGAAAAGTAAATTCATGGGGGTCCTTCAAAGTTTGGCAGGCTCTTCCAGTGCCAGGGCTGCAAGGCAGGTGGTGAGGCAGAAAACTGTCTCACGCATGGAGGCTCTGCTCTGAACTGCAAGGCTTCAGGTCCTCCACACCAGATGTGAAATGGGGACAGGACCTGAACAAATGCGAGAGCCTTCCCACTTGCACTGGTCGCAAGACTGTGGAAACCCATGTCCCCGCACCATCAGTGCCCTTTCAGAGAATGTGAACGTGAGGCGCAGGGCGTGCGTGCTGCATGCAGCAGTGTCACCCGGGAGCAGCCGGGAGCTCCAGACCTTGGCATGAAACACTGGAGCATCAGTGATTCCTCTGTCATCCACTGATGAAGCCAAGGAATAACTCAGTCTCAGCATGTTTCATCTACATGAGGTAATTATTTTGCGGAGAAGTGCTCCAGAGGGAGAGGAAATCTCTGTCTGCTGGTGAAGGAGAGAGTGTATAGGAACAGTGAGAACCGTATTTGCCTTAACCTTTCCACCCAAGACTGCTTGAGTGACATTTTACGAGTAACCACAACTTAGTGTGAACTCAGAAGTAGTTAGAGAGTAAAACTGAACTGAGCAAACAGGAAATCAAAGAGGGTCAAAGAGAGTTGCAAATGGGAAAGTATTGTCTGTAAGGGCACCCCAGGGAAGTAATTAGACCAAAGCTTCTGGGTGGGATACAGCTGATGGCATTATTTCTTTTTGTGAACAGCCTCAATTATTTGATCCCAGCCCTTGTGCTGCCAGCGTACATATAGGTACGTGAAGTTGAGTGGTGAGCCCACTGGTATTCAAATCGTCTTCCAAAGTAACCCAGTATTATAAATTTGCTTTGAAGTTTGACGTGATGCTTTTTTCCTAACATTTTTTTTTTTGTACAATATTACCTTTTCTTTAAAAAAAAAAAAAATCATGAAAACCAAACCTGGGGTGGAGGGGGAAACAGGTTCAAGATTTTATTTTTCTTTCTCTTTTCACTCTTCTGCATCCTCTATCACTTTCATAGTTCATTCATGCTCTTTCATTCATCATTTTGAATGGGAAAAGGTGAAAAGGAAAAAAGCAATTAAAAAGGAGAGACATGAAATGGCAAATATTTGTGAAATTGTGCAAATGTTGGATTTTTTTTTTCATGGCAGTTTATGGAATTTCACAATCCCCTCTCCCTCATCCTGTTCCTTTTGCATTAACTCTACATGTGCAAGACCCCCAGCCCTCAGAATGACAAGGTCAAGCAGCTAATTTGTCTCCGAGCACCATCAGCCTATTTTCTATGTGCAAGGATCTGAAGATAGCCCAGCCACAAGCAGGGCCCTCCAGCTCTGGTAACCATCAAGACTGCGCCCAGCAGCAAAACTCCCAGGAAAGTAAAACTATTTGTTCTTGTCCTCTGTTTGCTATGCCGTTTAATTGCCTATGGATAGGCCATCTGGATGCGTATTAGAAGGTAGTCAGTGTGTCTAGAGATATCATTTGCAAACTAGAAAACCTTGGGTAGTCATCCTTGCAGTATCCGTAAGAAAGACTCACCCAAGTGGCTACTGGCTGTCTAAGGAGGATTTATTTTTCTATTAAAAAAACAAAACCCACTGTCTCTCCTGCAAACGCTGTATAAAATAGTGGCCTGCCACTTACCGTCTTGCTTTACAGTGCTTTTCTGGTATACTTTACACCAGGCAATAAAGAGGCCAAACATGAGAAAAAACAATAGGTGTGAATGGCACTGCTGCAGACTACAGAGCAGGCAGAAGGGAGACGTGGAAGGACTCTGTAAAAGGTGAATAAAATCCAATACGCCACATGATGTGCTTTTAAGCACACTGTACAGGAAAGCTGTGGTCCAGTGGGGAAAGCGTGGGATGGGGAGTTCAAAGGCGTGATTTCTGTCAGCCTTGTGGAGGTGCTCTGCAACTTCAGCAATTCACGCAACATTTTGTACTTTGTTTTCTCGTGCATGTATATGGTTTAGTGCTGCTTAGTCTCCTTTGAGAGCGAGTAATGAAAAGCACAGTATAATTTAGGGCTTGTTGGAAATATTTCAATCAATATTTCAAAACAAAGTGGGGTTTTCATTTAGTTGAGACTTAAAATGTCTTAAAATGCATTTTTTTTGTTCCATAAAATGAGAGGCACTAACTTGAGCAGGAACTTCATGAGAGCTAATTTGCGATCATTTTCATAAGCCATGTAATTTGATTTTTTAAAATTTTATTTAGTTAAGAGAATGAGAGATAATTTGAAAAAATCAATTCAAAATATAAAGAGTAATTTCATCTCATAATTTCAAAATCATACTGAAAATACGTATCCTGTGTCTAGCATTATCTCTGAGAGGACTCATATGTTTCATTAGAAATTAGATCTTCCCATAACAGAAAATTTTAAACCTTCGTTAGTATATGCTTTTCACTGAACACACAGCTTTCCCTGGGAGCCTTTGCTATTCAAGACACCAGTCTGCACTGCCATAAGCATTGGAAGAAAGGCCTGTGAGTATGCTCAAACACACAAACCTGTTTCAGGAAAGGCTCTCCCACACCCTCCACCCATACTCAGAACGCCAAGAGCTGGCTAGGTACATGTATGGCTGCACACATAGGGTAGGGGCATCTTGCCTAATTTTAGGGGGTAGCAGAGCCTGTGTTTCACTCATAATCCCTCCTCCATAAAGTATTGCAGAGAGACATTTGCTGGCTCCGCTCCCTGCCGGACCTCGCAGGTCTAGGTGGGAGCTCCCTGGCATAAAGGTTGTTTCTTTATTATGTGCATGCGCAATGCGGAGCACAACGGCACGTGAATATGCTGCTGGAGCTTCTGGCTGTGCTGTAGTAACTGAGATGCTAAAAATAGCCTTGGTATAACTCCACATTCATTTTTGGCCAAGAGAAGCAGTACAGCCTAGGTGATAAGACATCTGTCAGCAGTCTAGACTATATTCCCAGTTCCGAAATTACTGTTGAGTGATTTTTATTCACATTAACTCATTTCTCCTCACACTTACTACCTCCTTAAATGTACAGGCAGCTCTTGAAAAGCTTTTGGGTATCTGAATACAACTGATACCAAACTGGGAGGAGCAGTTGGTACACCAGAAGGTTGTGCTGCCATTCACAGGGACCACGACAGGCTGGAGAAAAGAGCAGAGAGGCATCTCATGGAGTTCAGCAAATGGAGTTTTATTTGGCCATTCCTGATCCTCATGCTTGCCAATGATGTGTACATAGGAGAGGTGGAATAAGGAAGCAGAACAGGCCCTAGGGAAACAAAGCAAGGTGAGAGTCTTGGGTGTCCTGATGCCAGCAGTCGAATGCTGCCCACACTTTGCTCCAGTGTTTGGAGGGCAACAGGAGGGCCAGGTATCGCAGATGAATCATGGCAGGCTAATATTGCTACAAATCACCAGAACTGTGCTCTCACCGCTGATGGTATGATGAAAAGCTCCAAATTGATTTATCACATGGTGATCCATCTCACCTCCCTTGTTCTTCAGCACATAAATCACTGTAGCTGTTCAATGGGACATGCTGCTGCAATGTTCAAAGTCATTCATGGCTGCTCAGGGCACATTCACCACCACGATCAGCAAGTGTATTCCAGTCTGCTTGGAGCAAACCGTTGCCTCCTCCCTCCTACTGTACCTCGTGTGTACCTTTCATAGAATCATAGCATCATAGAATCGTTTAGGTTGGAAAAGACCTTTAAGATGATCAAGTCCAACTGTTACCCTAACCCTGCCATCCCACCACTAAACCCTGTCCCTAAGCACCTCATGTGCCCGGCTTTTAAATACCCCTAGGGATGGGGACTCGACCCCTTCCCTGGGCAGCCCCTTCCAGTGCTCAACAGCCCTTTCTGTGAAGAAATTTTTCCTAATGTCCAACCTAAACCTGCCCTGGCGCAACTTTCCCACCCTCTCATGCACAAGCCTTGAGTTTGGAGGTGTGGAGGTGTTAACAGTAGTGTAGCTCAGCTCCAGGAAGAAGGACAATTATAGTTTGTATTTTTCTGGTGACTCTTCATTATAGGAGGGAAGTAATGACTCTGGAGAGCCTCAGAGCAGTAGGTATGTGCATGGTGGGTTTATCTAAGAATGTAGCAACTGTCATGTTCCCTTCTTGCTGTGTATCCCATCAGCTAACACACTCCGTGTTCCCGTACTGTACGATGCACAACTTTATCTGCCCACATATATAAAAATGTGTCCCTTTGAGGGGGCATTCCTCTGCCCTAAGGTATATGTTTATTTTTAGGTGTGTAAATTAATCACCATAAACTTCTTGTAGAGTCAGTGGAAAGAAATAGGCTCCTGCAACAGGGCGTTGTTCCCATAGTTGGACAGCCACCTCAGTTGGGTCAAAATAATTTCCTTTTGTAGATACCACTGACTTCAGAGGAAGCCTGGGCATAGACACAACCCTGTTCTGAATGCTTTGCTTGGACTTTACTTATCATTTTCTACCAGTGTTTTTCAAGGAGAATGAAAACCCACCCAAGGAGCACTACACCTGCTGAAAGGGTGGGTGAATAATGATTTAATTAGTGCCAGTGCACGGTCTGTACTCACTTGAAGGCGCACTGGAAGGAGGTTGCCAGCTGCCTAGTTTTGCTTCACAATTAATAAAGAGTCAATGATACTTAGATAGATGCTGCTGTGCTTTGGGTTAGTCCTTGGAAGCTGATATTTCTTGTCTCTTCGTTAGCGGATTCAGATAGCCAGCCTTGTCTTTCAGCAGTGACTATCCCAGAAGATAATTCAACTGTTGCTGCATGGTCTCCTGAATTTTTCAAGGTACATGAAAGTGCTGTGCCTTCACAAACACATCTATCACTGTGGTTACAGCACAGTGTGATGTGATTCATATCAGTTCTCATTAATTTGAAAAAAATTAAGCTTTGAAAACATTAGGGGAGAAATATTAATCAAATAATCATTTGAAAAGGTGCTGCAAAATGAATCTAAAGCATTTATCTGACTAATGTTATTTGACTGGTTTGAGTGATCAGCTGCAAACTTGCAGATCATAATAATTATTAACAACTCTAGGAAAAAGCAGTGAGCATAATCGATGTGGCTGAGGGGGCAGTAATGGCGACGAAGGGTTGTGTTTCTCCTGCGTCTTTTATTTGAGGATCTCACGGGCACAGACACGAGTGCTGGCTCGGCACTAACTGCTGGGACACAAGGCAGTGTAAAGAAGGGTGGACAGAGATGGGGAAAGATCGAGCTGTTTATATGAGGTTGTATGACAAATGAATGAAGACAAGAGTGGAACCATTCTGTGCCAGGTCAAGTTTCCCAGGCGTCCTGCATTCCTTGCTCTCTCCTTGGCCTCTCTTAATCAGACCGTCTGGCTGGGGAATGGCACAAACCAATGGGATTTATAACGTGCCCCAAATAGGACACTTTACTGGCAGATGGTTTGCAGGCAAAATGGGTCAAAACACTTAGTGCAGCTGACAGGTGGGAAGTGTGGCTTTTATTTGTGTTTGTGTCAGCAAAAGCCCTTTGGAGCCATGAACTTCATATGCACAAAGGTCCTGAACTGTCTTGTGTAAGCTTCACTCTTAACCTAAATTAAAATCACAGTCACTGCCAGGTTCTCGCCACGTGCAGTGGAAAGAGAAGGAGGGAGGGATCTCAAGAGAGAGGGGTGAGATGGAATTTATCTGAGCCCCAGCTAGAGATGGCGCCTGGCCTCCAGGCAGGCTTCAGACGTCTACGGGAGAGCAGAGAAAGGACCGAAACATGAAATCAGCTGCTGTAAGTAAGGATGTGAATGCGAAGCGCCCAGGATGCTGAGCGAGTCCCAGTGATTCTGTAACCGGCCCATCATTTCAGCATCCCACGCCCCGCATCCCAGCAGCGCAGCAGTGCTGGTTCTGCAGGGATCGGCGAGCCGCTCACCAGCGCTGACACCCGTGCTGTGCTGCCCGGGCACCCTGAAGCACCCCGATCGCTCAGGTTTGGGGTCATGTCCAGTCTTAGCCTGACGTACTGATGCCAGCTGAGCTGGCAACAGCAGGGGCTCTCCTCACGCCCTGCGCCATAGCATTAAGGTGCCCAGCTAGCTTAGGTCCATAAAGCAAACCTCCACCACAGCGATGGTAGACAAATTTGGGGTGGGGGAATAATCGCCTGTCATTCAGCCTCCCCCATGGAACTGCTTATTGTTCAGGTTAACCAACACTCAGGAACAATACCGGTTGCAATGGCAGCTGGATATATTGTGTCAAAGCGAGACACCTTCCTTTATTAACTCCAAGATAATCTCTGACTTTACCCTTCAGAGACGTGTATTAATATTCTACTTGGAAAGACGGAAAGAAAATCAATAGACCGGAAAGCTCTGTGTGTTGTTTGTGGCAGCCAAGAAGGATTCATTTGCCTTATGACGCTTTGTTGTGACAGATGGTTACTTTGTGCAGTTCGGAGGAGGCCCATCCAACAAAATTAAGATCTTTATTGGGAGAAGTCGTGACAGATTTCATGAGGGCAGCAGTTTTAGGAGAGGCATCCAACAAAGAGGTGCGGCATTTGCAGCGCCTTCTTGCCATTACAAGCTGCGGCAGCTTGTGGCCATTCATTTGCTCAGTAGCTCTTTGCTCGTGCTCCAAGTCCCTGTAAACAGTGGTCATGTTGGCAATAGCAGGAGTTGATCAAATCCAATTCAGTTAGTGTAGCTTGATGAGTTACCGCTTCTCCGCCAGGCCACGGTGAGTGACTGCATTTGTACTCTAGTCATTGCAGCTCCAAAGTAAAACCCATTGATTTAACCCATTGCTCATTAAACCATGCTGACTTGATTGCCTGTCACCATCCATACGCTCAGGGTGCAGCATATTGGGTTTGGTTTAATGAATGACCTGAGCTGTCCTTTCTTTAATGAAACAGAGGACCAGCATCCTTCTCTGCACCCTTTCCCAGTTGTTCCACTGCTCTGTACATAGCACTACAAGTAAACCTTGTGAAAAGACAGGACTGAGGTGCAAAGCATTTCTTCTTCTAACATGAATTTGAAAGCCAAGCAGCACACTGGCCTCTGCATTTCCAACATTGGTGCACAGCAACTTTTTAAACCACTGCCGCTTTCTGCAGCCCCTCCTGTATTATTTCCTATTATTATTCATTGAGAAAATTCATCTGGATCGTGCCTGAATTCTAACCAGCGTAATTAGGTTCTGCCTCCTTCTTGCAGAGAATAAAGTGGCCTCTTTGGTTCTTGATCTAAATTCTGAGGTGAGGTTTTGCTGGGTATTTATAAAAATTTGCTTTTCTCTATGGAGGCAGCCCTGTTTGAACATTAAAGAGATGATTCAATCTAATCTATCTGCCTACATTTCTTCCATCAAACCGGCTTTTTTGTCACTTTGCCTGTTAAAATCAATGAACCTTCCCAACTGAAACAATGCAGAAAATATTAAGGAAGTCCTTTCTATTTTAGAGGAGCAAACACTACAAAGAAAGCACCAGAAGACCATGCTGTTGTTCAACTTCGTCTGCCCCCACCTGTTGGCAGGGCAAATAATTCTCAAAAGTAAACCCCATTACATTTGAGAAATACAGTTGCTTAACAACTGGAGTTACCATTTCATCTCCCTACCCCAAATATATGTGCTCAGTCATTGGCAAAGTGCTGCAGGCTTCAGTGATATACTGCATAACACAGTGCATTTATTGACCAAAACAGAAGACCATGTCCAAGAATACGAAGTTTTATTGATTTGTTTTCTTGTAGACGGTATTTTCCCCTGAAAGCTGCAGCATGATCATGATTTGTTTTCATCTCTAACTTTTATATATCTATTGATTTAGGATGGGAGAAACAAAAAGGAGAATTGAAGTTTGGGCTTCAGATCTGTCCTTTGTTGTGTTTGCCAAGAACTTGAGAGCTTTGAGAAAGAATATAAATTCATAATCACAGTTATTTAGGTATCATTGCTAATGTAGGGTGGAAAATGTTCCCAAGCAATTCATTAAAGATGTTTTGTCTATACTAGGGCAGGGAGCACATAATATCCCTTTCCAACCAGACCTTTACTTAAGGTCACCCTACCTGCTCACAGATCTAGAGAGCAGGGCAAGCCTCCCCAAACCTGCTTCTTGAAAGTCTTCAGTTCTCCAGTAATTGTGCGGCTGCTCAGAAACACAGAAGAATATGTACTTGTAAGAGAGAGAGGAGTATGAAGGTCTTACAATTAGATCCTAATCCAAGTCATGGTGCTCCTGGGAAGGTAGGTTATTCAGATCGATGCACAGAAGCCAATGTATTGATCCAGTATGGAAAACTTTACTTGCTGTCTGATTTCTGCTATAGATGGCTGGAAAAGGAAAGCTGTGTCTAGGGCAAGAAGGGTCTAAAACGTCAGACTGGAAACTGCCTCCAGTGGACCCGGATTCGCTCTTCAGGTTCTAGCACTCCTGTCCAGAAAAAAGAATCTATCCCTGATTTTGTTTCACAATGACCTTTGAGGTTTCAAATTTTCTTTTCTTTCCAGTGAGGAATAAATCCAGAATATTTTCTTAGCACACAGTTTTGCAGATTTTTCTTTCTGCTGTCTCTCTCTCTTTCTAGCACTTTCTCCAACTTTGGTGAAAAATGTCAAGCTCCAGAAAAATTCCCATCAAAACCCATCCTCAAACCCAATATAATTCTATAGGGGAAGCTGAGTACAGCAGCACAGCGTATTTTGATGACAATACATTGCAGCGGAAATGTTCTGACTACCAGGCTTCCTACTGCAATTTCAAAATTATGTAGACAGCCTCAGGGAAATCAAATGTAGGAATTTTGCTAGTGACCAAGTAAGTGAAACGCTCAATTTTGGCCTTCGCTTCCCTATGAGTAAATAGTGAACTAAAGTTACCGGTCATCAGCTGGAAAATAAACTCTTTAAAAAATAAATGCATTCATGGAACACAACACCTCAGCCTGTTGTTCAGAGATGGGTGATTCAAAGCCCAGAGGAAATAACTACAGTCACCACATCTGGCCTGCTGGAAAATGAATGAACCTCCTCTGCGACTGTCTGCATCAGCCCTGGTTCAGCCGCGGCAGAGTTTTCTGGAGCGAGGCCAAGCTCTGATTCTGTCAAAAGCAGCAGTGGTAATGACTGGTCATGGAGGAAAGCTGCATCCGCACGTTGGATGCGTGGAGATGAGAAACAAGACGGCTGGTGTTCAGGGCTGGCTCAGGGCACCGCGGCAGCATGGGCTGTCCTGTATCTTGTCACTTTAGCAACGAGGACAAAACAATTTCCCAAAGCTAGCTATCACTAATATGAAATCTTCATCCTGCTGAAACACATGGGGCTTGTACTTTCACCAACAGCACGTTGGCTCTGTAGGCAGGGCTTTTGTTGTCCTTGGATGAGGTCTCTAGCTCTCAGGTTGGGACTGAGCAAAAATCAAAAGGGACAGCTCACAGTTTTACTGCCTAAGGGAGATGGACATGCAGCTCCTGTTAACCCAGATAAGACAGCGATGCCCAAAACTCCTAAGCAGCCTACCCATTCCCTTAGAAGGCTTCGCAAAAGAAAATGTCAGCTATTATTTCCTGGGCTGGCACAGCCAAAGGAACGTCTGGGTCCAGTGGCTCTGCCGCTGACCTGCTGGGTGACCCACGGTGCTGTGTTCCTTGCCAGTTTGTGTGGGTAAAACAACATCCTGCTCATGTCCCTGGTCATGATAAATAGCTGGGGACCAGCACTGTGGTACCGGTGACCTTCTAGTGTTGGCTCCGTTGTAATGAGAAGCCGAGAACATTGCTGCAGCTGTGACCAGAGGTGAATACTTGGATTTCTTTAGTCAGAGGTCCCAGGTTTGATTCCCATTGCCAAAAGGCTGCTGAGGGACAGAATGTAACATTTTCAAAGAGCTCACATATCCTCTGATGGAAGATGTTATCAGAGTATAAAGCTGCCTTATTATCCTCTGCGCGGTTGAGAAGCAGGTGCACAAACCTCCATCCAAAAAATGTTTGCATGTAATTGGCATCACCTGTGGAGACAAAGCAATCATTTCGGAGGTGGGAACAAAGGGAATGGAAAGTATGCCTTTCTGCTCACAAAGCAGCTAGGTGCATCTCCGCAAGAAAAGAGCAGCCGAAGCTATCCAAATGGCTACTTCTGATAAGCCCTCTTTGCTAATATACCACATCCTATCCAGCAATCAGCACAGACTGTGTTTTTCATCATTATGCCTGATGCAAAAAAAAAAATAAAATAAAAATTGAGACAGTATTATATTTCAATTAAAACTTCATGAAAATTTTGGCTGTGCTTTTTAATGTGATAATGTTAATTAAACTGTGCTCTCATGTTCTGAAGTCTTATGAAATGTCTTGGAAAAGGATAAAAAATAATAGTAGGAATAAAATTGGGCTATTTATCTAGCAGGAGATTAAAGGGCTTCTTGTTTCCTTTGTGAATTTAGATTTCCAGAATTAAATGAGTGTGAAGTAATGATATTTTTCAGCAGAATCATTATCATTTTTATTGCAATGGAAAGTATGCAGCATTTCATTGTTATTGTACTTAACTCACCTAATTGTACCTCTCCACTCACCGAGCACATCCACCGCACAGTGATGGGCTCTGCGCTCATGTGGCGAACAGGTCACGTAATCCAGCCCTTTCCTTCAAGTTATTGCCAATATGTGTTTTTCTGAAAGCTGTTCCTTCATGGGGTGCTTCAGTTAGTAGGTGCAATGCTATTAGCTACTTAAATACCCATCAGCCTGGCCTGCAAATCCTTGTTTTTAAAATCTCTACACGACCAGTTTTTATAGGACATACCATATGTATAAAGTATAATACATTGAAGATATACTTAAGAAACATAGTTCATCACAGAGATATATAAGGTATAAAATACAAATGCATTCACAAACATAGATAGGCACAGATGTTGAAGCAGAAATATGGATGTTCTACTACAAAGCCCGTAGATGTCCTTTTGATAAAGTAATTACTGTGTCGCAATTGCATGTATAAAAGTGACAGCAGGCGATATTGAAGGGATGGTGCACGCTCTTGTCTTTGTGTCTGCCGGCCTGTCTGTCTACGGAAAGGCACATTCACCTGCCGCTTAAATACATCTGCAGTAGAGTGTAGCAGCTGTTTAACTGGGCATAGCGACACCGCAGAAAATGCATGGGAGGAAGAAAAGGCTTCTGATCCAGATCCTAGCTGGTCAAAGCTCATGCTTTACTGATAACGATCTAGACAGACGTTGCCCGCTGTCCATGTGAGACTGTTTTTTCAGTCTGGGTCATGTAGATGCCTTTGAGTCAGGGCACCAGCATGGGCACACCTTGTTCTAGTGGGTCAAACCCATGCCATTTGCACAGTCGGTAAAGGTGGCCCCCAATATGTTGACAGCTGAAAGCACCCTAATAAGGACAAGTAGTGAGCATTTTCCAGCCATTTTCATAGAATCATAGAATTGTTTAGGTTGGAAAAGACCTTTAAGATCGTCAAGCCCAACCGTTCCCCTAACCCTGCCATCCCACCACTAAACCCTGTCCCTAAGCACCTCATCTGCCTGGCTTTTAAATCCCTCCAGGGATGGGGACTCGACCCCTTCCCTGGGCAGCCCCTTTCAGAGCCTGACAACCCTTTCTGTGAAGAAATTTTTCCTAATGTCCAACCTAAACCTGCCCTGGCACAACTTGAGGCCATTTCCCCATGTCCTTTCACTTGTTACTTGGGAGAAGAGACCAACACCCACCTCACTACAGCCTCCTGTCAGGCAGTTGTAGAGGGCGATAAGGTCTCCCCTCAGCCTCCTCTTTTCCAGGCTGAACACCCCCAGCTCCCTCAGCCGCTCCTCATAAGACTTGTGCTTTTATAGACATTCTAAGGCCACTTTCCCAGTAGAGTAGAGAACTACTTCAAGGCAGCCCCGTTTGAGCTAATGGGGCCACTCAGCAGGACAGAGCTTAACTCCAACTTGCCATCATGCGTTGATGCATCTGCATTCAAATGCCCATTTTACAGAAGTAAAGGGAGAGGAGAAGGGAATCCAGGTCCCAGTGACAGGAATGGGAATTCTTCCGTTAATTTCAACACGGCCAGGCTTTCTCCTTGCACAGCAATATATTCACAAGTCTCTGCTTTTTTCTAACCACTGGCCATAGCCGTGTCTCACTGGCTGTCCCCTGTTGCCTCCCTGTAATATTTGAGGTAGGATGGATGCTCAATGAAGCATTCACATCATTTGTCTCAGCCTAGGGCTAGGGTACCAAGAACGGGAGATCCAAGGCATACTGTAAAAGAGAAGCGCTTCTGTTTTCTTTCTAAACACTTACCTTCTGTTTTGTAGTCATCGGTTCTTTTGAGAAAGGTACCGAAAGTCAGTAAGTATTGTACTGGATTGTCCTGGTAATCAGCTGGGATCTTTAAAAACCACTGAGAAATGAGTGAGAGTGATAATAATGTGATAATTTGCACTATGTAGTGAGGATTTTTCTGCAAAATTCCAGATTTCTAGAAGCATCTGAAAGTTGGAGTGATTATAGCAAATATATATGTCTTCTTGCTGGTGGAGGTGCTCATTTCTCATGGTGCAGAATGGTGTTTGGAGCAATCACTGTACAGCTCCACACCTTGAAGTCAGTTTATGGCAGAATTTGATGCCCGAGAAGTATGTATCCCTACTAGCCCGAGTCAATGTTGCCATCTATATTTTCCTTCCTTCTTAGCCATCTGCTTTGATTTTGTCAGTCATTGACCTTTTAAGGTTTATCCATTAAAATTTTTAATCCTGGAGTGACAGCTACTCTTGGCACAAACCTAATATGAAGTTGTTTGTTCATCTCTCAGAGTGGGAGCAGAAAAATAACAGCGCATAGTCTGGGACCTCCAGAGAGGTGCAATAAAACTGTGGAATCGTCTTGTAAACTGAAGAAGAAATCTCTTCTGATGACATATATTTGTCAGCCTGACATTCTTTATTGCTCTTCAAAGTCCAAACTATAATGGGGACTTTGGGGCCAGGAGACTTTATGATGACAAGTCAGGGATGGGTCAAAAGTTCTCTGCCCTCAAGGCTTTTGATGTTCCTGTTGCCACTCCATACACAAAAGAGAGGAAATGAAACTGGAGAGATACGATATAAAGAATATGCTTCTTGGGTTTCTTCTGGCTTTTCTCTGATAAACATGCTCCCACTACTTCCGACTCTCCCTCCATACTCCTTAAATTGTATGGGAAGATGAAATACTTGTTTAGAGGAGTGGGGACTGGCCCAGAAATTATGATTCAGGATCCCAGTCTTAACGGTGGGCTTTAATTGGTTTGGCAAGGTGCATACTATGAGTTTTAGTGACAGAGGCAGTGAACCAGAACGGATTTTCCTGTAATACCAAGATTTTAAAATGGTTTTGCAATTCATGAAGCTGTAAGCACTGCTCAACATAAAACGTTTTTTATAAAACCAGGAGACTTTTTTCCCCTCTCTCTCCCCCTCTCAAAGAAAGTGTCAAAGGCTCCTGAAACTGAGCATCCAGAGGAGGGAAGGCCTGGGACTGATCTCAGCGGTCCAGATGTAAATCAGAAGTGACAGCAATGAAGTCAGTGATGTGACGTTGGTGGAGGGTTAAGGTCGGGGCAAGTGGCGCTGGGTGGCGCGGGTGCATGGGGGGGTACACGTGGCCATTACGCCCCATGCAGAAGTCAGCTCCGACAGCAGCGTGCCTGCGCTATAGGAGTGCTCTGTGGAAGCAGCTGGGTGAGGTGCGGAGGTGGAAACCAAAATCCTGCTGAGAAAGTGCTTCTCCCACTGCTGGCAGGTGGGAGAGCGGGTGGGATGCTCTGTTGATGCTATGGGGTGTTGGTGGCTATTTGGCCGTCTGTGCTGAATTGGGAGTGTGAGTATTGTACATGAGGCTTCCTCCAAGCTTGATGTCTGTGGTACGTAGGGAGAGGGTTTAGATCCTGGGGAGAATCACTGAGAGTTTCCAGGGGGCAGAACTGGGGGGAGCTGGACAGAATACTGTAGAAAGAACTGTGAGGATGTTTTGAGTGAAGCCCGTGGGTGGAGGTTGTTGAATTAACCCCCTCAGGACATTCCCTGCAGCCACACATCCAGCAATTGTTGGATTTCTTTCCCCTGCAGCCTTTCATCTCGACAGCACAGCGTGAGGCTCAGCAGTCCTAATCTGGCTGCCCTGCAGCTCACCGAGTGCGGTAAGCCTGTACCTGTGGGACACCTGGCTCAAATCCCTATCTTTTTCCTATTGGAATGATTCTACATGTGTAAGTTATTACATGTAGCAAAAGCCTCCAAGACAGACATCTTCCCAGTGTCTCCAAATGACTGAAGGATTTGCTGGGACTAAGAGACGGTTGGTTTCAAATCTCTGCTCAGGATCGGGCCACAGAGGTGGTGAGCCTGCCTGCCGCGTGTACACGAGGGCTGTAGCCTCCGTCGTGGTGGCTGTACTGGTAGTTGGTGGGTTTGCATCCTTTCCTTGGTCTGAAGGTACCTTGAATGGCAGCCACAGGATGGACTTGGTACCCATTCCACCTTAAAAGAAATGTGTTCTTCATGTCCTGGAGGGCATCTCCTCCAGCAGGGCAGGAGGGCAGGAACATCTTGGTTTTCCTGTCCTTCCTTCCCAGAGATGAAGGACTCTTCCTCTCATCGCCAGCTCAGTTAACCCAGAGGACGGCACGTACCCGTTGCTCATTATACCTTAAAGTGCTATCAGCATTCTTGGAAACCTCATTTCCAATGTTTTCTGTGGTGATATCTGTGCACCAAGCAACGAATAGCTAAAACCTTATATCCACTTTTAATCCCTCTAAATCAATGTACCATAAGGGGGAGGTTTAAAACCAATTTTTTATGCACCGCTGCTTACATTGAAAAGACTCATTACAACCAAAATTAATCAATACAGCCTGTAACTCTAAAGTAACTCCTGGATTGAATCAATGATGCTGATGAAGATGGGGGGGGGGGAAAGGGGGTGTAGAAGGATAGAACAATGAGAGGGAGTGGGAAGGTGTTAAACAAAACAAAGCCTTTTTGAAATATTTTGCCTTTCTTCTAAGACAGAAAGAGGCTCCTTCCGTGTGTTAAGCTGTAATTTAGAAAGAATTTTCCGGGTCTGTAGTCTCTTTTCAGATGAGATATTGCTTAAGAACCACAAGAGGGCAATGGAGATTGGAGACAGAGCCATGCCCAGGCTCTGTGGAGCAGGGATGTTGCCTCCTTGCTCTGCCCGCCTTCCTTTACAGCACCCAAAAAATGCCATTTGCCGCCATGTAGAGAAAAAGATGAAGTGTGACAATAAGAGCGCTTGGGTTTCCAGGACTGCTTTTTTGGAATCAATGAGACATTATTACAAATAAAACATACGTCTGCTTTGTAGCTAATGCTATCTAAATCGCATTAAGCCCCCAGCAGCCTGTATGGTCTGTATATGTATTCTCAGAAAGGTGCGTGGAAGCGGTATTGATCTTTTGACTAAGTGTCCTAATGAAATACAAATCTGCTATCATTTAGAGAGCCATCTGTCACGATGAGACATAAAAAATGCTTCAAGCAGAACAATAACTATAATTCAATTTGAGAATCCAACCTACTCTCAGCAGGCGCAAAGCGGCCAGCCCTAGCCCATGGCCTCTGGGATCGATTCTGTTTACTGTGTTAAACTTCGTCAAAGGGTAATAAAGAAATCAATCAATAAGGTATTAAAGAAATTTCCAATTATGGGTGAGGTACTTGTTGCAGAAGACCTCTTTAGCCCAGTGTGGTGATTTAAAATCCATCTACATGTCTCATGTTCTCTGGCAAGTGGCAGAGTAATTTAATGCTTGTGGTGTTATATTGTCCAACATAATGGTAAACTGCTAAAAAAGAAGTAGTGCACAACTGCTGAGAAGGAAACTGGTGACAGCAGGTTAATGGAGAGGTCATTTTCCTAATGCTCCCCAGGCCACTCATGATGCGGGACTCCCCTGCTTGAGAATTTTCAGGGAAATTAATCCAAATTAACTTCTCAAGTGGGTTGGTTAAACTATATTAGCCACCTATGTTGGACATGCTCATTCAGAGTTAAAATGGGCTTTATTCAATTTAGCTGTGTTCAGTTTAAGCTCCTGGTTCATCAGAGCACTTGAATATTTGCTTATGTCTCTGGAACATGGCTGAGACATGGCCCACAGAGCTGCTTTGATCGGGGCTGGAACTGAATAACCCTGGGGCAGTGAGGCAACAGGTAAACGGTCCAGTGATGGTTCTGGGCCTCGTTTCTCAGTCTTTTCTATTCTAGTTGCAAGTCTTTGGGGCAGGGTCTTGCCTTAGTCCACAGCCGACAGCGTGCAGCACAGTGATGCTCCTCTCTCGGCCAAGCTGAGATACGGCTGCAACGCGTTTTTGCATGCACACCCCGGTGGTACTTCTGTGCCTGTGTGTTTCAGTTCCTCATCGTCTTTCTGATCTGGTTCTTCACAATAGACTTGTGAGGGTCAGGCAAACTTTAGCACGGGAACACGGGCAGACCGGCCATCGACAGCAGGGGGCTGCTGGGGGCTGCAGCGGGGCCCTGGCCTTGGTGCCCCCGTGCCGGGTTGCTGGAAGGGGAGTAGCTGGTTACCCACCGAGAGGCAGAAGGCAGCCAGCAGCCATGAGACAGGGAAATCTCTCCAACATCTCCAGTACCCTTTCCTCAATCCCTCCACCACTGCTTTGTCCCTTTGTCTACCTTTCCCTTTGTGCAGCAGGGGGAGTCAACACCTCCCTGTCCCCTGCTTGCTTCATCTTAGAGAGACAATAAAACCTCATTTGGGCCAATTTTTCTGAAAAGGCTTTGACCGTCTACGTGAGGGAGATACTGTGATTGCCAGGGAAAAGGGATCTGTGTCCTCGGAGCCAAGATGTAGCAGGGATGTACCAAGATACATAGAGAGCGGCATGCAGTGACTTGGACGAAGTCACCAGGGGAGGGACCGGTGCTCCCTTCCGCCGGGCAGCTGCCTAGCACGGCTCCGAGGGGGGGCCGTGGGGGGTCACGCAGTATGGCTTTGCCTGCGCATTGTGGGTAGCACATGGGCACTGACATGACTTATCCTCTGGTCTATACCCAGGTTTATTTTCCGAAAAACCAACTTGATTCCTCTGGCAGAGGAGCTAGATGAGAGCTCATGTATACAGGATTGATAAACAGGGACCGGCAACACGGTGCGGAAGAAAAGGGGGAGAACCAGTTTGGCTGTATCACACACTCGAAGCAAACACGCTGTAGCCCCAGGCTGATTCTTCTCCATCCCGTCCCTTGTTTTATTTCTTCCCTAAGCAGATACCTGTGGTTTGCAGTGGTGCTGCCCGGGCCGTGAAGTCCCCTCTGAATCCACCGGCTGGGGCCTAGTGAAAAGCCATGGCTGTGTGCACTGCTGTATTGTCTGAGATAATATATGTCCAAATTATTTTTTTGGAACCTTTTCCTAAAGTCTTTATCTGCCAAGCTCCAGGCTGTGGGATCGATGTGCCTACTATGTACTCGTTCGCTTTCCGTCTCTGCAGCTTTTCTCCGAGAAAGGCTGTGTTGGAGCTTGGCTTGTGACAGTCCCTGATAAGCCAGGTTACTGTTTTCTTTGACAATCATTTCTCCAGAATGTCCTGTTTAATTTTTATGGGTATCAAGGTTTGGACTCTCTTGTTGAAAAAAAAAGTATGTTTTCATATTAATTGAGGGTCTATTTCATCCAGCTGATGATCAGTATTAATGACCCCGCATCTGGCAGCAATCTAGGCTGTTACTTTTGAATGAACCAATTACTAAAGGTGGATTTGATTAATCTTCCTCTGACAGAGGAGAATCAGGTCTCTGAGCATTGGCCTTTGGTGGATTTGTGTGATTTCAGCTACTTGGGGACTTCAGTCTAGTGGAGCTTGCTGCGAAGTGTTCCCTCACTGCCTGAGAGATTGATGGGAGCGATAGAGCAAGTATAAAAAGGAATGGAGCAAAGTGGGGAAAAAAATAACTAGAAAGGCTCTTTGTAGAGAGGTACTCCACTTTCCCCAGCCCTGACAGGGAGGAGGCACTCTTGATGAGAGACGCAGCCCAACTGCCTTAAAGCTCAAGGATGAAGCACCTGGAGCCCCGAGACACGGTGGGGAGGAGAGGAGGAGCTCAGCGGTGCCTGGGAAGGAGATGCTGGGAGGGGAAGTCTCACGCTGCCTGAGGACGAAGGCCTGGCTATAGTGGAGGCACACCAGGCTCACAGCGTTCTGCTTAGCCCCCGGACGATGCTTTTCCCTGGTAGATCCACCATAGGAATAACTGCTTTTTAGATGGCAGAGGTAGTGCCTTCAGTGTATGTACCCGAGGGCAGGATATTGCAGCCGAACGCCAGCACCTCATCCCCCTTACAAGAGGCTCCACCAGAGGCAGAGCTGGAGGTATAGTTGTACCGTGGCTGGAAATTTCATTTAATTCCCTGTGTTGTTTGTAAATATTTTACTGTCTGGTATTAAGTGAACGTAATTACTGCAGCTTGAAGATGAGGGAAGCTATTTAATGGGGATGCTGTCAAAGTATTTTCCCCTAAGTTTCAAGAGCTGTTATTTTTTTCTCTCCTGTCGTTGGTAATAATCCCTTGAAAGCTTGGAAGTGAAATGTACTGCCTTCCTTTGCAATTGTTTTTCTTTGTTATGTTTCTCAGACAAAGAGTAAAACACGCACTTTCAGTCTCGATGACTTTTATTTCAGATTAAGGGAAATAAACAAAGAATGAACAAATCTTGAACTCTCTGGGAGAGTGAGCAACCACATCTACTGAAGCCACGCTCACCTGGTTTGGGATCACCAGCACCTGATGCCAGCCAAGAGCTCCTACAACAACAGCTAGTGCTGAGCCTGCTGCATTCAGATCCACCCTCACTGAATGCCCAAATGTGAAACACCCCATAGTGTAATGCCTGCTTGCACTCTCCCATAAAGGTTTGGCTGGCCCCCATCTTCCACCTCCATTGGGCTGCTCTGTGATCCCATGTGCTAGATGCACTGTGGTCAAGGAGGTGGGGACCTGCAGCATCCAGGTTCATGGTGTGGAGAGGCAGTGGGAAGAAGGACTGCAGGTGGAGGGGGCAGGATAGGGGTGCCTGTGACCCATCCGTGAGGTTTCACTCAAAAGTGAAGAGAAACTTGTGTGTCCTATACCAGTCAAGTGGCTCCTGTTCTTGTAGAGGTGTAACAAGGGATCTTAAAGGGAGTGTGAGGACCCTCACAGAGGCAGGGTGGTTTGTGACTTATTGACTCCCCCAGCACGTGGGACAGGAAGGCATTTCCACCTGTGTCAGAACAGGAAGAAACGGTTAGTGGGTCTGACTCTGCCTCCAGCCAACGGATGCTTGGTTGGTTAAAATGCTGTTCTAGGCAGCTTCACAGCAGAGCTACTGACAACGCTCTGAAAGTCACCTCCCTCCTTCTGCTTTGTAATGACACTTCCTTCTGCAAACTGCATCCATATGATACAGCTCACACTGGGTTTGGGTTCCTGGAGATGATGTTTGAGAAGGAGTGAGTGCCACTTACTCATCAAATCTCAGGGTGGTGTTCACAGAAGCAGTGATTAAAGCACATAATTCAGTGCAGGAGAAATTCTCCTGCAATGCAAACATGTTTTTATTCTTATCAAGGAGAATAATAGACCTGATTATTCAGAGTCTGCTGAGACCCGAACAAGAGTCATTTGCTGTCAGTCTCTCTCTCTGTTCCTCCTCACCCAGCATCCTCCTCATGAGTGATAAGCATCACCAGCATCTCCACTGGTGCTGGCCAGGATTTCTCAGGGTGGTCCAGATGTGCAGCAAACCAAGGGGTTTTTTTCCTAGTCATGGCAAGCTATTGTTTGGAAAGACACCTTGAGAAACTTCTAGCACACTTTTTCCATTTGCATATGAGTCTTATGCAGGTCTTCAGCTGTCACATTCCTGTTATGTCCTGAATTCAGTGGAGGTCTATAATACGTCCAGAAAACTGAGACTTGATGCTTGAGGTCTTTTGCAAATCAGCAGTTACCTGCTAGATCAGATACAGTCCGGAACAAGAATGACCAAATTGGTGGTCTGGTCTGAGTGAGGTGGTGGTCTTCCCATCAGCCAGAAGCTCTTGCTGGTCTGGTGAAGGCCGAGCTTGCAGGCAGGCTGCTTTTTTGGCTGATCTTAATTCAGCAAAGTTCACAAAATTTGATATCAAAGGTGCTGGTTACTCTGTTAAACCTAAGCGTGTCTTTGTGAACTGTACTGGATCAAAGCGAAGCAGGCAAGCATCTACGTCCTGCGCTGCTCCCCACTGATCTCAGCCTAGGGCAGCTCTGCTCTTCATCTCTGTGGCCTGCTCAGCAGGGCGCTGGCAGCTCCATCACCGCCCTCGGCTGTCACATTCACCCCTGAGGCCTCCCCAGGGTTGCTGCAACGCAGAGCCAGGAGGATACAAGCCAGCTCTGCTCCAGAGGCACGTGCTCCTTCACTTGGTTTTCCAGGCGGGAGGCAGTAACCGGCAGCTAACCCGGCAGTAACCTCCCGCGGGGGGGGGCAGTAACTCGGGCAGGGTCACGGTTGCCATGCTGATCCTGCTCTGAAAAGCAGGCTGAAGGCCAAGTTTGATGTTTCTGACTATGAGGAGAGTGTGGTTTCCTCTCCCGACCCTGTTCTAAATGGGAGCAGTGAGATGCCCATCTGGTACCTTTTACTAATAATAATTCAGCTCAGGTTAAAAATGCTAACGGTGGGGGTTTAGTTTGTAAGCATTAAGTGTGAGCTAAGCACCCCTCATTAGAAGTTAACAAGTCTGTCTCTGTCTCCCAATCTCCTGACAACTTATTTTGAAATCCCCACAGACAGTCCAAAGCTCTCATTTCTGGTACTCGGTTTTCTTTAAACAATGTTATTTCCATTATTCTGCTGCTAATAAGCAGTGGCCGTGCTTTCTGGGTACCAGTGGCTGGGACAGGCTTCCTCCATTTCCCAAAGAACTCTTTTGTTTCTCTCTGATTCCCTCCATCTTTTTAGCATAAAACCTAAGGCAATGATTGACAGCCCAATTTAAACTTATGTTTAATATTGCAATCAAGAGTGATATTCTCTGTTTGCTTTTTGAAGGGAGGAGAAAGGGTAGCAGAATTTGCCTTCTTGCAATCATTTCACCCACAAAAGCGAATACATCCAGTAAAGTGAAATTTTGCAAGCGAAGAAGAAAAAGAAAAGGAGAAGGGGGATAAGAAAGAGACGAGATTAACATCCTTTAAAATGTGCCTGTTTACTCCTATCGTCTCAGAGCTAACTTTAAATAGGATAAAATGATCCTTTAATCCCCTTTATCTTCTTAAGAGCTGCTGTAAAAGATCTACTTGACATTTGAGAAATGAAAAAAGTAGGAAGTCTCGTAATATTCATCAGAAATGGTGGATGGAAAGATTTGAATTTAACAAAACATGAAGAGCTGGATCCTCAGCTGGACATAAATTAGCGCAGCTTCTGCTGAGTGGCACCCCTTCACGGCGACGATCAGGATCAGCCCTCCAGCTGCCTTGCGTGGTGCGCACCAGCAAGCGTGTGATGCAGGGCCCGTTGCAGTGGGTTTGGCTCCTAATGCAGGGGGGGTGATGCTGGAAATCCGTCTGACCCAGTCGCCTTCGCTACACTGGTGAGAGGAGGCTGGGAGACTCTTTTGACATGCTCAGGAGCAACTCCATTGGCGCTGAAGTCTCTCTCTGTGCTATGTACTGTTTTGCCTTTAAAAATCTGGCATCTCTTGCTGGCTTGTTATCTGCAACCTCGTTTCCACAACATCTGTTTAGTCTTGAATAAATATGCATTCCAGTTACTTAATGGCCTTCTCTCAATTTTCAACCCAGAAAGAGTAATGAATCATGAATAAGTTATAAGGAGCTACAGCACAGAGACCTCTAAGTTAAGCAATGTATCCTGCAATGCCTTGGCTATCTATGCCCGTCTACTGAAACGCTGCAAGAAAAGGAAGAGAGCCTTTCATTTGTTGTTCTCCCATTTGCAGTGAGTAATGAAAGAATGACAACCACTAAAAGCCGAGGGATGTTTGCTCCAGAATGTTGAACTTCCAGTGATGAACTGTCCTACTCAGCCATGCTGGGACTAATGCTTGGAGTGATGTATCTGGACTTCCATGGGCTCATAACTCACAGCCATATGAGAGCAATGGTAGAGTTGTTTCAAGGAAAATAGACTTACCTGAGCGTGGTGCAAAGAGGCAATATTACTTTGCTTGACTAAGCGCGCACAAACGCTGCGTGGCAGCTCGTATTAGGACATCCTTTACTGACATGTAGGGTTCTTGTCTGGGTGGGTGGAACTGCTGAGACAATACAGCACAGGCTTTCAAAGTGGGGGCGAGCTGGTGGCCAGGACACGGTAACGGGAACTGAGTACCAGGAAGGGGATTAATCTGTTCCAAAAAAAGGTATCTGTTTCAAGTACTGTACTAAAATGATCCGAGGGCTGGAGCCCCTCTCCTATGAGGACAGGCTGGGAGAGTTGGGGTTGTTCAGCCTGGAGAAGAGAAGGCTGCGGGGAGACTTGATTGCAGCCGTTCAGTGCTTAAAGGGGGCCTATAGGAAAGGTGGGGAAAATCTTTTTAGTAGGGCCAGCTGTGTCAGGACAAGGGGTAATGGTTCTAAACTAAA
>BOSO01017043.1:0-80574 GCA_018403395.1 Gorsachius goisagi
TGGAGTCTCCTTCTCTGAAGATATTCAAAGCCCGCCTGGATGAAGTCCTGTGTAACAAGCTCTAGGGGAACCTGCTTTAGCAGGGGGGTTGGACTAGATGATCTCCTGAGGTCCCTTCCAACCCTTGTGATTCTGTGATTCTGTCACATCACGACCTGAACTATGGATAGTGTAAGTGACAGGCAAGAAGGTCTCTTTTCCTCCTTGCACATCACAGCAGGCAGTGCTTTCTGTTTTATGTAGTTATAGGACTAATTCTACCACTTTTGCTCATGCTGACTGGAATCTTTTTCCCTGAGCAGACCTGGAGCCAAAGTCAAGCTGTATATAAGGAAGAAGGCAAGACAGGCAGGCAGGAAATACAGGCAACACTAACTCCACAGATTAAAAACACTTCTGTGATTTGCCAGTGCCCTTGAAAAGAGTTTCTAACTAATTCATTCCCTCCACTGGGGTAAGTAAGTCTTGTGGTACAAGACCACTACCATGTCATCGGTGGCACGGATGCCAGACTGACTCAGCTTCGCTCCGTACTCTTCCCTACCCTGGTGAAACAATACTCTCCCAGGATGAGCAGTATCTCTGAGAGCAGGTACTAATTTACAACAGGAGCAGCTTTCACAGCTGTGGCTTTGTGGGACAGATGTTCAGGGGCATGCAAAGCATTATCCTGATGGGAGGTTCCATTAATCTTGCTCACATGTGTCTCATTTTGCCCAGCCTAAAGCCATTAAGATGCATTATTTCACTCACATGAATTTCAGATTTTTCAATGCCATGTCTTCAAAAGGTTTCCAGACTAAAATCTACTGTAATGTGAATGAAGTATAAATTATAATGAAATATTAACTCATATAAATCCCTATTAACTCTAATGGAGAACTTCAAAGCAAACCCAGCTCCTCCTTCCCCACTCTGCTGCTTTGTGAGGTATAAAGATTGTCCCAGCACTGTTGGGTTTTAAATGTGATTTTCTATTTGATCTTTTTACACTACAACATCTCCTCTTTTCTTGTCAGCGGAGCTCTTTGGCAAGATTTAAGAAAATCTGACCAGACAGTCGCATAGACCTCTGAAAGGATCTTAAATATGCTCATTTTGCAAAGCATTTGTGTACACCAAAATAGGGAGAGATTTCTACATTCCCATAAGTGCTAGGCAGAATCGGCATTTATGTCATAACCTCTGCAAGAATTACGGAGGGTAGGGAGTCTGGGAAGGAAGAGGTTCAACTCACAAGTCACCGCTATTTCAGTCTTCTAATAACCTTGCAAGTCTCTTCCAGCAAAGAAGAAAATGATCAGAACTGATGCTTCAAATGCAGACAAACAAGCAGAAATGTATTTAATTAATCTGGCAGGGAAGGTTTATAAGGTCAGCTAATCAATAAATCAAACCAGTAGCACAGGGCAAAAATAGATTTGATTACTGCTTCACGGTTCACCACAAGGTAACAAGCTAATTTTCAGGCAGAGTGGTAGCATGAATTTCAAATGCTGTTGCTGTATTAAAAATCACATTGGTTTAAGTACCAATTAACTGGTGCCAGGAAAAGTGACATCCTCAAAACAGCTTAAAATTAATTTGTATCAATTAAGCCTAGCCATTGTTGTAAGCTGAGTTCCTACCTGATGCTAAACTAGGGGTGACGATTCAAAGCCACTTACACAGAACTGATTTGGGATAATTTGGAGGGGGAGTGAACTGATGAGTTCAAGCCTACAAAATGCTTTGAAGATCTGACATATTTTTTTTAATGTCCTCAATATTCTACATAATACACATTATCTTGCTGAAAAAATATTTACACAAGAAAAGGTTTGTGGGTTTGCTGACCCGGAGACTGCAGAGTGAGCTGCACAGAAGTTTGTTTTGCTCATGTGGGTCTTCAGGCTGTCGCAGCTTTCTGTAGCACTGCAACATTCAGCCGACCAGTGAAGGAGGAATGTTTCTGTAGCAGTGCCTGGCCTCTTAAGAAATTGCCCTCACCACATCACCAGGCCTGAAACACAAAAAGCTTTTCTTATGAGAAAATGCATGTGAGAACTGTAACCAAAAAGAGGAAGCTGGTTATGTTATGCTCCCAAGCAAAGGGGACTCAAACGTGCTGTACAGCCAGATGCAATTACCAAACCTGCCTCTGGCATTAGCCCAAACCGGGAACAAACTCAGCGCATCTCAACCACTCCAGTGGAGTCACCTGGTAGCACCGTGCCAGGCACAGCAGCTCTGCAGCAGACAGTGTTTACGGTGCTCATGTTGGCTCTGCTGGTCTTGGAGGAACTGAGCCATCAGAATGAATCCCTGTTGACTTTTTTCTTTGATGCATAATTTACTTCATTTTTTCAACATGTATTGATCATAGGAAGCTGTATATGCACAATGGCTATGAAGGCTGAAACTCAGAAAAGTGAATGTAAATGGGTTTGCCCTTTCAGCAGCCCTTCTTTTGCCGGAGCTGAACATCCAAATTTCGCAGGTGTTTCAGAAAGCCGCGGTTGGGTGAAATCCATCGATGTTCCTTCACTGTTTTGATGGCTTCAACCAATGGGAGGTGGTGATTTATCATGAGATATGCTAGGACTAGGGAAGCTGACCTGCTTACTCCAACTGCACAATGTACCAAAATTTTAGCTAGTGAAAAAAAAAAAAATAAAAAAAATTATAACCGTAGAAGAGAAGCAGTACAGTGGATGAAGTTTAATTTAAAGGGAAGGTAAACCCCTTCTGCCTTCTCCAGCTTGGTCAGAGTAACACTGCAAACATGATTTATTTCTTACTCTTCTGATAGATCACATTAACTGCTAACAATTAAGTCTAATTTGCAATTGCTACACTCACTTGTGTGAGAAGTGCCATGAGATCCCAACCTGATCTTAGAAACACAGGTAAATCACAGAAAACCCTGTAACACGGGTTGTGCTGCAATGAGGGAAAGTAATGAAGTTGTTCTGTTGTAAGCAAGAGGAAAATCACACCATTGGTTTCAGAGGGACTTACTTAGGTGAAGAAGAATGCTAAAATCTGGCCTGAAAGGATGCCACTAACACATTAGGCACAAGGAAAAATGACTGGCCTAGTACCATTGCATAATAAGGCAATTTGCTGCGACTGTAATTCTCTTTTGAAGGCAGCACTTGTGATACAGACTGAGACAGCTCCATTAATGCCAGTTTACTCATGCTAAGAAATGGTCTTTTATGTAATACAGGTTAATTAGTATTTTACTGCACCAGTGCCAAGAAGCTCAGTCTCTTGTGCAACACACTATAAATCTCCATGGGTAAAGGTAAATCTTCTTCTTGGAGGCACAGTCCTGCAGGCCCTGTTCACACAAGCAGCTTATCTGCACTATATGAGTGTCTTCATGCGGTTGGTGGCTGTAGAAAGCAGGACTTTTTTTTCTTTATTCATTTGTTATTACAAATACAGTTGCCCTAGGAGGGTCTCAAAAGAGACATTTTAAATGTATGTTTTTACTTCTCCGTTTTTGAACCAGCCTTTCCTTCCAGGTATTTTTCTCTCTACTCTGCCTCCTCTCCTCTTGGTCCCAGTCCCTCTCCTGCACTGTTCATCCTTTTTCTCACGTCAACTTTTTGGGACCCAGTTAGAGCTACACACACACACACAGTGCTCCTTCCTCCCGCCACCCACTGTGCAGGTGACCACCAGCTGGCAGGAGACCGTGGATTGACTTGTCCACCACTGAGCTTGTGGAGCCAACCTCTTACAAGAGGCCAACTTGCATAAAAATGTGACCAACGGTAATTTCATACCTCCTGGTGTGTTCAAGGCTTTGTGGATAAATTGTGCTGCAGAGAAAAAGAACTGGCTTATATCAAAGCTTGGGAGGTCATGGGCTGGTACACCGTAGTAATCAATGGTCGCTCCATAAAAGTCGTGGCCTCCGTGGCTGTATGCTGTACCGTGGGCAGCATTTAAAACATGGGTCACACCCATCTTCCACAAAACAAATCTGTTGTGAGCTGTTACTCTAAGGAAAAGACAAAGCCAAACAAACTGAGATGGGTGCAGAGATCTTCATAGAGCAGGAGAAACTCTGCGATTGCATCTCCCGAGCCATTTACTGGAGCGTCAGCCCATGCATTTCTTCTAAAGGCTAACTGAGAAGCAAGTACTAGTTTAGTCATAATTTTATCTTGGAAACCGTGCTGTCTGCAGTGTAAATGACATCAATTAGCAAAACTATGAGCTGTCTAAAACTGCACCTATGAGGCATACTAACAGACAGAACGTATGGCAGAGGTGTGTCTGCAAAGTTGTACTTACAGGTCTCCTAAGAAGAGATTAGGCCATACTTCATCAACGTGGTTGCACGAGGGCCGCCCAGTGTTCAGGAGCTGCTCAATTTCTTTAAGGGAGGGGACATCCTCCATGCCTGCCCGAGCTCCTTCGGGCTCCGGGGCACCCAGTGCCTCCGCCCCAGACATGCTGAGAGCCAGGGAGAGACCCTGCTCCCACCGGCCAGAGGCACGGCACTGTGCGCTGGGGTGCTGCCAGAGCCCAGGGCCGTCACGGGGGGGGGGCGGGAGATGGGCTGGGGCAGGTGCCGGGCAGCAGCTTCTGCCGCAGAGCCACACCACCCTCCACGCTGCAGTGTCCCCTGAAACCCTCCCCAGGGCTGGCCACTTGCCTGTGCGTTGCGCTGACAGACACAGCCAGTTGAAACAGATGCATGTATCAAACCAGGCCTTACTGGTTCCTTACTGGTTCCAGTCAGCTCCCCAGGGCTCATTCCCAGAGCCACAGTGCTCTGCCACACAGCAGCCCTAGTGCCAGGGATGTCAGCTGCATCTGGCAGCGGTCCCCTGCCCGCAGGACGCCCACCATGACACAGCCGTGACAGCCCTCAGCAGTGTCCTCGATGCAGCAGTCAGCGAGATCTGGCCATTCATCACAAGCACTTACAGTCCCCGTAAGGGAAAAATAGAAACCTGTCCACTGCAAGAGGAATAGCAACTATCTCCCAGTAAAACTGCCTCCCCCTTACTTTGAGGTGCTTAAAAACATAGCTGCAAAAGGGTCAGAAGTGCACCAGGGGGTCCTACTGACATGGTCACCTGGAGGTTAAACACCAAGTGGATGATGGATGATGTCTTGCCCATGATCTAGAGAAATGTATTTCTTGAAGCTACTGGTTTTGCACCAAGTAAATTTATTTGAGCCTCACTGGACATTATACATTTAATCTTTTGTATTGCAGTCACTGCTTTCACCAATGTGTTAATACAATACACCTGCCACATATTGTATGATGCCTCCCTCTGTTGAAAAGAGAACAAAGAAGTGAGTATAATGGTTGACAGGTGAAACTTGTAAGCCACTGAGTTAGTTTATGTAGGAAGGTCTGGGGAGCCACAGGAGGTCTGTTGTGTCAAACTGTAGCATTAGTGGGTCCTTTGAAGTACAGCAATGCTTGTGCTCCTGGTCTGCAGGATGTGTGATTCTTGTCAGGGGGCTGTAAAGCTGCCAGTGACGGAGCTACAGGGCAAAACACGTAGAATGCTGATGCTCTTTGTAAGCCTGGCAGCTGACATGCAAAGCACAGCTCCTCTACCAAGGGAGTACAGAAGAGAAGGTGACCCAAGGGGAGAAGCTTGCTGCTGATATTATCCCCTGTAGAAAAAGGATGATGAATGACAAGAACCCTTGGTCAGGTCTGAACCACCACATGCGCTGATTTACTATGATAGAGGGAGGTTAATGCTTTATTTTATTTTATCAAGAAATATATTGTGGAGAGCTGTTTGAAACTAGGTATTAAAGTCTGGACTAATTAGTTATGCTTAAGAGTACTGAGGGCGAGAAATTGCCCTAATACAAGGCAATCGTTTCCAGCACTAGAGGGCAAAAGTTATATGCAAGGAAAAAAAGTGACTGTTAAGTCTTTCATGAAGCAGAAATTGTTAAAATTCTGTGGATTTAGAGAATAAACTGTTCAAAACCGGAGACTGTTAGTTCCAATTGCCATGTATGTTCTGGCCTAAAAGGTGACATAAGAGAAACTGCAAGCAACAGTGCTGCAGTGCTGATTTAGAGGGGGCAGTGGCACCTCCACCCTGGCTCTGCTCTGGCAGCCAGGGGGCCAGATCCAGCAGAGGAGAGAACTACAAAAATGATTAAAGTTATACTTCAAGCACTATGTGTATGTCCTTCATATGCCACCTTGTTTTTCTGTTTTGTTCCTTTTTTCCTTTGGTAAACTAGTGCTTTTTAAGCGGATTGATTTGTGCTCATGAATGTGGAGAACTAACTGACTGAGCAGGTGAACTTGTTTAATTTAGTTTATTTTTCTCAGGTTTCTGGGTGGAGGCTCAAGCTGAGGCTTTACTAGCAGGGTTTTTTAAATGTAAGCCCAGCCCTTTTGTTGCCAATCAAGTTCTGTCAGAAATGTGACACTCATGTTTAATTCTGGCCCTTTTCAGCTGTAAAACCTTTATTGGCTTCTACCTCAAATGACTAAGAATTCAGAGTTCCCCTGCAGCATGAAAGCTTTTGAGCAGAAAACATGAATGATCTCCAAGCCCTGTGTGCCTCCAACATTTGTATAGCATACGTCCATTTGCTTCAAAATTCTGGCCTTCCACACCTAGCATCTTCTAAACATTTAGTAGTCTGTAAAGATGACTTTGGTAAAGCCGCGTTACTGTTTTTTACCAGGAGCTGTCTTTGAAATAGACAGGAGGCAGAAATGTTGCTTTCAGACCAGCTCTGTTATGCATTAACCCACAGGATGTAACCTCACTAGAGAGAACAAGCCCATCTCTTCCTGCTCTATGTTCTCCCTGGCCTGCCATTCTGCCCGTGGCACTGGGCTCAGATGTCTCAGAATATACCTCTCCTTTTATGTGTTCACACAGGATTTAGCCATCAGGTCTGTGGGCCAGTCCAGGACAGTCAGGCTCTCCTCTACTGAGATACACCTTGACATGGAACTCCCGGGAAGCTGGAGGTCCTTCTCAGCAGAAGTGCTAGCTCCCCTAAGAGAAGCTGGAGGATTTGTTCTATCATGTCCTTGCTCCTGCAGCACCTTATTTTGTCCTTGTGTTAACCTGCAGGGAAAGGCCACGATTCTCTGACTTTGTGAAGAGTTGTTGTATTTTAGTTTGTATTAAAGTAGCCTGAATGCAAATGCTAAAAAACTATGGAAAGTGTGAATTTAGCTTTGTCCTCGAATTTGGCAGGACATTCCTTCCAGGTGTAACCTTTTGTCCAGATGGGTTTGGCTCTCCACAGCTTTGCTTCTTTCCTGGCCCTTTTAAAGCTACTAAGGATGGATGTAAAAAGCAACAAACTGATATATGGTCCTACTGAACAGAGGCAAATTCAGCTTTATGTGCAGCAAGGACTTTTTGAGATTCCAAGAAATTTGGACATTTTCCTGACTGTGGGATGGTGAGCAGCTCTAAGGCAAACACCTATATGCAATTATATATGATCTTAAAATAGCTGCTGCTTCAGCTGAAATTAATGCATGACTTACTTATATTGGAACACCCAACAGAAAGCATCCTTTTAATCAGTGGACTATGCCTTTGTGATTACTTTGTAGGTAGTACCTGGTACAATAATCTAAATCAAACATTCCCTGGCTAATAACATATTGCTGGCAGCAGGGTAAACTGCCATGGAGTGCTCCAGCAGCACGCAACGTGGCATTACCAGGAAAATGTGCAGCGGTCGAAAACAGGGCATTCATGGAGGCTCTTCTATTGAAAATGTTGCTGTGGGTTCTAACTGGTGCTGTGTTTGTGACACTCTTCCATCTCTCTGGTGGAAGCTGGGCCAAAATCAAACTCCTTTCACATATCCTGAAAGAAGAAAGTTTTCACAGTGAAAATGTTACATCAGGGAAGTTCAGCTTGCTAGGATTTATAGATACAGTCGTTTTCAACTGCAAAAGATCTACTCGTTTCACACATCAGCCTGGCTTTGGGATTTGATTTTTGGGATGGTTAACTACTGAAGAATTGAACTAACTGAACTGTGGTGCATTTAGGTCAATGCTAAGTGAGATAGATTTTTTTTTGTGTTCTGCATTAATGTATTTTTAACATATGGGACAATTTTGTCTGATGAGCACATGGAGTTTAGTCTTTTCTTTTTTTCCTTTATTTTTCCCCTCTCTAATAAATTCATTTTCTACCTTGAAAAAATGATTGTTTCACTAGTTTGATTAGTTCTTTGGCATTCAGTCCTTTTTTTCTTCCATTAGGGAGTAAAAAATTTGAAGATAAAATAGATGCTTGAAAGTTCACACAGGACCGATCTAAGTAAGCTTCAACTGAAATACAGAGATTACAAAGAAATTATAAGGCAGGACTTGATCTGTACAAAAATGAGATTACCAAAAAACCCCACCAAGAAGAAAAAAAGCGTGTTTTAGATCAATTACCCCTTCTAGTGAAAGATCTCCCCCTTGTCATGTTGTATTCTTTCCTGGAAGAGAATTTTCATAAGCAATTCATTCTCTGTTCAGCTGGGGCCTTTCTCTCCTGTGTACCGTCTTGAGATTTATTTGAGATAGATTGATTATTTAAAATTATTAAATGCTAACAGTATGACTTAATGACAGTGTTTAAAAAAAATTAGATTAACACATCTCATTTTCCTTTGCTATAGAATATATTGTAACTAGAGCTAGTTGGGAAATTTCAATATAAATTTCCTTTTTTTTTTTATTTAGTGTCAACGTGAACATTGAATCAATACAACTATGTGAATTGAATAAACTGTTTCCAATCTAAAGATGCACCCAGTGTAATTACGCATTTTAAAGAATTTTTTTTCATGGCAACCTGCAGTAGTTTTAAAAAATATCTGTAACATATAATTTGTCATAACTTCTCAGACTGACATGTCAGCATTGGCACTGCCTGTCAAACTTGTATCAAAGCACTCATGTCACATGGCATGAAGTGACATAACTCAAAGTGACGGAATGAGGTTTATTGGAAATTTCTGTTAAATAAAGCCCAAACTATTTAGATAATTCACCTTTTTAAAGAACATCAAATGTTAGTTTTCAGCTTGGAAGTGCAGTGGCTAGGCAGCTGTTACATATCTACTTTCACTTAAGAGTTACAAGTTTTAAATTGTGCTCTTTATCGCCCTTCTGTGCAAGCTAATTCGATCATTTTCAAAATATCTGTTAGGTGATGAAACTAGGCAGAGCAGAAAAATGTCATCAGCTGTGATAACTTCAGAGAGAAACCAACCAGTCGAGGCTTCCTCCAGGGCTGAGGTTGCCAAATCACTGCTGCAAACAAGCAGCCCCCCCAGTCAGGCACAGGGCTACCTCCAGTGACGCATGGCCAGGCTCTGCCTTCTCCACTTCTACTGCGGATACAACTCCTGGCCAGGGGTTCACTGCATGGAAATCTATTGCTGATATAACATACCTTAGGGCCTGTGAACTTCAGACAGTCCTGGATTCACATGTAGATATAATTATAGCTTATTTTTCCAGTCTGGACTTCGAAAGTCTGGAGACTGAATTTGGGAAGATGTTTGTAGGTAGATGGCTGGTCTTACTACAAACAGTGTAGGGAAACAGGGTAAGGAAACTTCTGCTTTCGTTTTTGCTTCCTTCCTGCAGCCTGGTGAGCTGGTGGACTCCAGTGCATATTTACGTTAAAAAACCACACAACAAAGCCATAGCACTCTGAACAGAGCAGCGCTTCCCTGGCACCTCCCATGAAAAAAGGCTAAGAATGAGATCCTGAAAGGTACATTAGCTTAAGAATCTGCACTTAATTTTGCAGCAATTTTTAATTTCAGTTTTTACCTATTTTTACATTTTTAGCTTAAGCCAGTTTTTCAGTTACAAGCAAACGCGGCAATGTATTGTAAATTGTGCCTACCTCAACTTTCAACCAACTTTATTAACAGGTCCATTATTAACAGGAAGACAATGTCCATTAGATAATTTTGGTGGGGTTTTTTTTTCAGCTTCATATGTATGTGTTCTATGGCTTGTCACTGATGAATTCAGACTTTTCAGTTTTTCATCTAGTGCATGTAAAGGTAAAGAAGGGGAACATTGCAAGGACTGCAATTGCACTTAATTCCTACACTATGTGCGGAGGCTGCTAAACTGGCAAAGAAAGCGGAACATTTCCTCCAACTCCAGCAACTCATTTGGGAAACTACGTATCATTTGGTGTAAAAAATAAAAGCAGGATGGAACAGACTGCTTAGAGATAAGCATCTTTGAACCAGTATCAGGGCATGTGGCAATAAGCAGAAGTTCTTACAGCTTGTTTCTGTTCCTGAATATGCAGTAATTGATCTATTTAAAATGTATATAGGCCATTACAACTGAGATTGTACAATCGTGGACATTTGCATTGGATTGCTCGATGACTTGATGTAGTTTTGAAGCATTCTGAAATGCAAAATTTCCTTGTTTCACTGCTGCTGCACATGCATAAGGATTGCAAAAGATCCTTTTTTTTTCCCTGTGACGAAAGACTACAAGGCCAAGTTCTCTGAAAAGGCTACTGTCATTAACTTAATGGAGATACACTGGCACCTGCTTTTTACTTCAACAGAAGCTACAACTTAGACCTGTCTTGGACAGTAATTACATCATCAACAAAGCAAATTCTGAATGTTCTTCAGACTGCATTATGCTGCTGTAAAGGGCTGGCTGCTACCAGGGTCAGCTGATGCACAAAATAAATTTATTTCTGGAGTCATTTGTTTCTAATTCATCTGCCTCCTTCTATTCCCTCCGTTTGTATTATTTATAGGTTATGGAGCATCTGAAGTTACGGTTACTTTCATAAGTCATCTGTGCTGTTCACATCTGTGCTTTGGATCACCTTGGATAGATGACTGACTGAGTGCTGTCAGCCAGCTGCCAGTTTTCAGATTTATTTTTTTCTACAGACATCAAAAAAGAATAACGGTGCAAAATATGGTGCATCTGGAGAGAAATGTTCTGTAATGATTGCTTGATATGAAAATTGACAATATGAGAGTCCTGCAATTTTTCTCTGCTGTTTTCTCCTGACATACACTTTTAAATGAAGGATGGGGATATTTTCATGACACCGCTAGCAGGTTTTTAAATGATGGCAGGATGACTCTATGAGTCTATTCATTTCTTAGAAAAAAAATCAATGAAAATTCTATTTACTGTGGTCTGAAACTTCCACCTCTTTCTCACATCCAGGCTGCACTAAGGTACTTCCCAATGATGGACAGAAAGATCACCCTGGAAAAAAATATTCTACAGTATCTTCCAGGAGTAGAGTTTTATACCCTTACCCTGGTTTAAGCATATTCTGTTCTTCTTCAGTTAGAAAAGCAAGACACCCTCGCACCTCCTGTTGGCTGATCTTGGTTGGGATTATGGTAGATTTAGTCATTTCTTGGTTTAGGACCTCTGAAAACCATGCAACCAACCGCCTGTGATTTTGAGTTTCTTGCACAGCTCAAAGGAGCCGTCCGACTGGGCTTCCATGTACTTAAGACTTTCATTCCCACGAGTCCAGGGCCAAGGCAGGCCAACGAGGCGTTCGCCTGGTGCGGCCAGCGGGGAGGTTAATGACGGGGCACCGGGGCGGAGAGCGGCCCGCGAGACCACGGGCCCAAAGCCGGCCGGTAGCGACCCCTCAAGGTGTTGAGCCCGCGTCAGCGGGGCCCGCGGTAGCAACCGGGCGGTGCCCCGCGCCGCCGTTACTGGCTCCCCACTGCCACGCCGCAAGGCTGAGGCGGCGCCCCCGCCCCGCCACGGCCACCCCGAGGCGGGCGGCGGCGACGGGAGGGCAGGCCGCGGCCGGCCCCGCGCTGAGGGAACGCCCCTCTCCCGCTCCCGCCGCCGCGGCCCCTCCCGGAAGCCGCGCCCCGCTGTGCCCGCCCCTTCCGCCGCTCGCGAGGCGCTGGCGCAGGCGGCCGCCACTTCCGGCCGGGTGATGGGGTGGTGGCGGTGGCCGCCGCCGCTGGAGGGAGGGGGCGCGCGCAGGAGCCGCCGCCGCCCCGGGGCCGGGCGCTGCGGCACCGCCACGTAGCGCTGCTGCCGGGGCAGGTGAGGCGCGACGGGGGGGCGCTCCCCACCCTCCCCTCTCTTTCTTCTCTCCCTCCTCCCCCGCTGCCAGCCGGGATCGCGGAGAGCCGCCCCTGCGTTGGGAGCCCACCGCCGGGCGGCCGGGTCCCCGGGCGCTGCCCCCTCTGTGGCGGGGCCGGGGCTGGCGTGTGTGGGCTTCGGGCGGGCTCCGCGGGGCTGGGGAGGGAACGGAACGGGCCGCCCCGCTCCCGCGGCGGTGTCGGAGGAGAAGCGCCTCGCCTGCCGCAGGAGGAGGGAAGGAGCCGCCCGACTCCTCCGCTTGCACCGAAGCCCGCTCCGCCGTCGCTCACGGGCGCGTCTCTCGGGGCTCCTCCGTGCCCCGGGCCCGCTCTGGCGGCTGGGCCGGGGGGGACCGCTCTGCGGAGAAGCTACAAGTCACGCCTGTTCCTCGCTTAAGTTATTTCGCCTGCCGGGGGAGGATGAAGCGTCCGAGGTTCTGTGCCCGGTTGCGTCGCTTTCCTTCCGAACTTTGTAAATTCAGCAGCGATCAAGGAGGGAAAAAGCCTCGGTAGCAGGCGGGGTGCGGGCGTGCGCTGGGGGGAGGCGGCAGGATCCGCAGCGTGCTGAGCGGGAACGGGTAAAACGCCAGGTAGGTCGGGGGCGTCCTGCTGCTGCGGTGCTTTTTCCTTGTAGCGGGTCTGGCAGGAGAGGGGAACGGTTCGGTTTCTCGGTCCCGTGTCAGCCTTCTCAGGGAACAAATCGTTTCTGGGAATGATGCCGAGTACTTGTGCTTTGTGCCAGTCTGAGGGTTAGATAGCGAAACAGTGAGCTGTCTTACTCTGTCTCTGCCCGTGGCGTGGAATTGATGGCTTTCCTGAGGGCAAAGTATGTAGTTTGGAGTAAAAAAGGTTTTGACCATGTAGGATTTGATAATTTATAAGGCAATGTGGAAAAGCACCGTTACTGTTCTGCATGTGTGCTGTTTGAGTTTCAGGATTGAGTGGAGGAGTCTGCCTGTGTAGGACACATTTTGTGTGAGTTTAAGGCCTGCACGTGTTTAGAAAGTTGAAACTGCAGGAACTGTTATCTGCTCAGTGATATTATCTCAAACCTGTACTTACTGCTGACGCATTAGGTGGTCTGTCAGACTATCCACTTAATGATTGCTGTCTTTTAAAAATAATATTTCAAAAGGGGGTAGGGTTTTTCAGCTCTGTAAGTTAATGGAAGAAGAGGCAAATGAGAGGCAGTTTTAATGTTTATGTATTTATTGGGTTGTAACTGTAGTTGAAGTGGTCTCGTGGTATTGTATTTGATGCTTCAGTTTGCAAAACTCATTTTATAAAAACCCAACACGCATTCTGCGTTGTAAGGTGACTTGATGGAAGATGTGTCTCGCGCTAAGTACGCTCCATCTCCGCAGAGCTCCCTCCTGCAGCTGGACACGGTGTCTGTGCCTCCTCCCCAGCGCAGCTGATCGCGCTGGGCTCTGGTGCGGTGAGAACTCAGCAAGACATTTCCTGGCGTTTAAATGCCCCTCATGTTTGGTAGGGGGTGCCTCTTGCTGGATGTCAGAGGTAAGGAAATGCCTGCGGTCTCGTTCTTCCTTTTGCTTTCTGTGATATAGAAAAGAGGTGGCATTAACTCGCAGGATTGAGGCAAAGTGATTTTTATACCCGGTAGAAGAAAGTTTTTCGGGAAGTTTCCTAAGTTTTTGTTCCACAAGTGCTACTTAGATGTGAAGGAAACATTCTTTAGACTTGTAAAGAGCAAGAATTTTAAGTTATCTTGCTTGCTATTCTATGTGATCTTGTGGTTGGTTGGTTGAGTGGTTTTTTTGGTGGTATACAACTAAAAACACAGGTTGGCCTAGGAGTTGCAATCTTTCAGACTCTATGCTATCACTTTTCTTTGTATAGAGCTCAGTTTTGCAGGCTGCTAAGCTGGTTGACATCCGTAAACCATATTACATTATAAATGTTTTTTTGATAATCGGAGAACTTTAAAAAGTTTTTTTGTTTCTTATTTATTTTAATGCATCTAAAATGAGGGAGGCTCCTAGATTTTCACTAGACCAGAAAGATCAGGTTGTAAATGATTGTGGAGAATAAGAAGAAACACGATTTCACTTTGGATATTGTTCTGGTATTAATTTGGATGGAGAATTTGTTCATGTCTTCCCGTATTTCCATCCTAAGATGAGGGTGTGGGAAGAAAAGAAAGAAATAAAAGGGAAAAAGCAAACCTAAGTTGTTTTACTGCTAAGGTGTATAAGGATAAAGAGCAGCAAACGTTCTGTTATGAGATGGGTGTACTATTTCTTGAAGTTAGAGGAAAAATACTTGACACTTGACATTTAGCATGTGAAGTGTTCAAGATCTTGTACAAATATTAATGAAATACTGTGAATTACATCCTAAGATAAGTGGTGGAGTACTTGATCAGTTGTTTAAAAATCACTTGTGTGTGCTTGGAATTATGGTGGTAGGATAAAAAATGTTTTGTTAGCTGGTTAGTAGATTAGGAGTTGAGCCACTCTTAGCGTTCACTTGAGTATAGTACAACCCATTTGCTTTAAGAGGTGTAAAAGTCAGGGAGCAGTGTGTATTATGTTCAGCTTGCTGCACTTAGTGGTTCTTAAGACAAATATGTTTAGCTTTCAGGACTTTCTGTAGTAGCTGCTGTCAGTTTTGCCTGGAGGCATTCCAGCAGAAAGACTTGTAAGCATATGTAGATAATCTTTGATTTTACAGTATCAGTTCTGTATTTTCCACAATGCAGCACTTCAATGAATAATTCTTGAAAAGCACATCTTCCTTGATGGTTTAAAACCTAAGGCATACGATAAACTAAACAAGTGCTACTTCGAGATTCCTTACCTTACCTTCATAAATAGCACTAAGACCTTTGAGTATGGTTAAAATACTGCTGTTAATCTCACTTACTAGAAATGTTTATGAAATGACTCTGATAGCAAAGTCACCAAGTGAAACTGAATGCAAGTTTTACAGGAGTATTTCTGCATTTGAAGTTATTGTATGCATGCTTCAGGAAAATACCCAATTTTTCAGTCTCATGGTGGGCGTTTTTCTGTATTTGATCAGTTTTATTTATAGCGTGGTAGCTATTGTATTAAACACCCTCAAAATCATGGGTTGTTTTGCAAATGTTCTTTTGTTTACAAGATACTGTACTATATATGGTGGCATTTAGAAGGTAAGGATTAAGTTACTGCATACTATATGGCAATAAAAACTTTGGTGCTATTTGCTTTAAATAAGCACTGAAGAATTTAGGCTTTTCAGGAAGAGCAAGTGACAAGCTTCTGATGCAAGTCAGCAGTGTATCCGAGACTTTTGATGCATAACAAGGCAGTGCTGTGTGTTTTTTCCAGCACAGCATTACTAAGTCGGTCTGTGACAGGAGCCTTGTCATTGCAGGCTGGCTCAGTGTGCGGTTTTGTGTATGGCTTTTTTGTGTTGGTGAGACAAGGCCTCAAACCTGGGGCTTGTCCACGTTGTGAGCCACCAGCTTTTGTACAGAAAAACTTTTCCCCCGAAGTGAGATGTCGTGCTCCTGGGCCAGTGAACCCAGCGCAGGAGGGGCTGAGTTGGAATTGCCTATATTCAAACTTCAGCTTGAAACCTTCTACAAAGAAACATAGGTTAAATCACTTGAGATCTGATAGTTCTTCAGTGTCCTTCCTAAAATTCCTCTCAATGGTGAGATTTGATGGTGAGATGGTGAGAATTGAACCTAGCTGGGGAAAAAAAAAAACAAGAGGTATGTCAGCAAGGAGGGCCACAGGATCCCCCAGGCACATGAGGGAGGCAGTGAAGCAGTAATGGTGCTGGTAGAGTTTTGCATGCTTGCCTGGAATAAACAAATCCATTCAGCATTCTGCTAACTGCTCCAGGCTTAACTGGGATCTTACTTAACCCTTCAGCTACGAATCTGATGCGATCAAGTTTTGTTTCTGTTAACAAGATTGCAGCCTACTGTTAGTGTGATATTAATGTTGCTTTTCCTTGGCTAGAGTAGCAATAATCATAACATTTTTATGTCACTATACTGACTCAGTGTCTGCATGCTAGGAAAGTTAGGGACTTAATTGACTAGCAGTAATTCAGTAGAGGAAAGCGTGGTGGAATTGTGGATAATCGTTTTGAGAGAGATTGATTTTCCATATTTAAATATACATTTAGAAAAAATACTGTGCTAAGGGAATACTGAACCTCTCAGAGGCCTCTCATTTTTTTTTTAAAAATGCCTTAATGAAATTGTAGAAATGTTCATGGCTCATAAAAGAAAAATGTTACTTTAAAAAAGTTAATACTTGTGTACATGAAGTTCATATTCGGTTGTGTTCATGCTGTTAATTGAAAGGCTGGGGAAGGAAAAAGGGAAACAGGGCACATGATACACACTGCTGATGAGCTGACTAAATATAAAGTCATGGTAGGGAAGTAATCAAGCAGCTAGCTACAGACACTGCTGATGTCAGGCAAAAAGTATATTTTGCCCTCTGACGCTTAAGTCTGTGCTTGCTCTGAGTTACTCATGCGTGGTGTTCATCATTAAATAATGTTATCCATTATTTGGTTTCAGCAATAAAACCAGTAATGTAGAAGGCAAAGTAGTCACCAGTGCTGTTTTCTTCCAGAAGACAAGTACAGTTTTTGACAAGTACATATAGGTGACTTGGTCTCTTCTACACTAGTCTTGCGTTGCAGACTGGTAGTGTTGGAAATGTTATGTAGCATTCCTAAGCTTCAAAAATGAGCAGGAGCAGCTGAGCACAGAGAACTGCATTGTATTCCAGGTGCTGAGATTATTAGGGAAAGTGCTCTTTACCCTTTAAGCTACAAAAGCGGCACTAAATGAGTAGTCTGAAGCAGAAGGCAGCTTCTGAGTTTAAAAAAAGTGCCTTGTCATCAAAGCCGAACTTAACTGTTGCTGTTGCAATGAAATTAGCTACCAGCTGTGTGGAATGGCTTAAGTTTGTGTTTTGTGTAAGTGCTTGTTTCTTTTGTGAGTTCTTTGTCTTTTGCAGTTGGTTGAATGTCTTGTATTTGACAGCATTTAAAACCAGGAGCAAGTGCTATCAGGTGCATCTTAAAGTAGACTTTCTCCCAGGTCCAGCCCATTCAGTGACCTTTGATGGGTATGCTTATTCAGTGTTGTAAGGTCACTTTTATGGCACTTAATGTAAGGGTTGATTTTTATTCCTGCAATGTCAGATGAAGAAACGCTAGGCTGGTGTTAGGCTACTTGTCTTGTGACGAACAGAATTCTCACCGGTGAGGGAGAGTTTCTTGCCTCTGCCCTCAGAAGTTGCATTGGTTAGAAGACAAATCAGCGAGTTAAGTGTATTTTTGGTGAGTTCACTGCTTTTAGAAAACTTGTGATGATTACAGTCTTATAAAAACCACTACAATTAACCATTTTTTTTTTCAGTATTTCATCTGTATTTCTGAGTAAGGAAAGCTGGAAGTCCAGATAAGCAACTCAGGTTTGTTTGTTTGTTTTACTGGAGTAAGATAAAAATATGTAGTACAGAAAAGGTCAATTAGCTGATCATTAATTAAAAATTAAATGTAATAATTTCTTTTGTTAATAGGTGTGTGAGCAAAGTAGTTGTTAGGTTTGTTTTGAGCAAGACTTCAAAAATAGGAAGATAACATAGAAATGAGCAAATATTCTTTTATATGGAGAAAGAAGAGTACAGTAAATGCAGAGATTCTAGTGCTGGTTTATGGGTGTTTTGGCAACTGTTTAAATCAAGGCATTAAAGCCTATATACCAATTGTCTCTATATGGAGTTTTGAGAAGTTAGAACTATGGATTAGGTACATGTTGTTAATACACAATCAACTCCAGAGAGAATTATCTTCAGAAGTACCGCTCCCTGAATTCTTTTAGAAGAGAACTTTGATTTGTGTGCTTATTTTTCTTCTCTGATATAGAATAAATCATGTGTGATCTTAGTAGATGCAATCTGGAAGAAAAAGTTGTATCCAATAATTATGATAAGAGCTACTTCTGACAGTGGGTACAGTACCTCTTTAAAACTAAGTGAGAAGGAAAGAGCTTCTGTTTGTGGAAGAGCTGTGCCCCTGAAAATGATGTAAAACTTTGTGTTGAATATTCATGATGGGTTTGAGTACCTGTTAACTATATCTAGAAGCTAAATAATAGATTAAATAGACTGTTCCCTTTCATTCTGAAAACATTGACTGATGTGTGTGGCACTAGTGTATTGTATTATTTTGTATTTTCTGAGATTTGGTTGGCATGATTGAAGCATTCTATTTAATTAGACTGTTTTTCCAAGTACAAAAGAGCTGTGAAATTGTAGCTGTTTCTTAGATGGTAGCTGTACATAAGTCACCAAATATAAATTATGCACAAATTCATTCTCCACTGCTGTGGGTCTTAAATATTGGATAAGTTTTTATTACTTTTACATGACTGATAACCTTTCAAAGTTTGGCGCTTTTTTTTTTCATGTATTCCATGTAACTACCGTGGTTAACTTTTTTCTTGTTGTTGTTTTAAGTTGTTCTAGTGACCCGTTACCTCCATGCAACTAAAATGTTGCTGAGATGTCTTGCTTCCTTCAAACAATATTCTTGAGTCAAGGAAACAATTATTGAGAAACCTGTATGAAGAGAATACATCTTTTCTGGTTTTGGTGTGTTTCTGTGTTAGCTATTACCATACCATTTTTGGAGATGTTGGAATTAAAGCTAATGCTTAATTTCTAAGGGTTATGTTATTTTGAAAAGTGACTATTTTAAAGGATTCGCCATAAAATAAGCATGTAAATTACTGAGATCAAAGAAAGACAGAAATATGATGGCTGCACCATCAACATATAGCTAAGATGCCTAGGGTCAATATTATTGTAGATACCTAGTCTTAGGTTTACTTGGGAGGAGTGGGGGAGAAATTTCATGCCACCAGAGCTTCAGTATATATTTTAAAACAGTGGAATGTATTGGACATGTAATGTATTATTTTAGCTTTTATTCAGTTTTATATGGTTGCTGGCTATGCTTTCTTGCTTAGTTTATGAACTGCAAACAGTGGAAAAGACATGATTAAGCTGGTATTTAAATGGAGTAATATTTGTTTTTCAGTGCCTAGTGTAACTGGCAAACTCAGATTTTAATTTTTTTTTAGTGAAAGAATAAAAGTAGACTGGGTACATCTAGGTATTCTGCTTCTTGGTAGCTTTAAATTTCTATTTAGGAACAAGTGAGCTAATCTTCATTTAGTTTTGCTTGAATAAAAAAAATGTTTTAAAAGGCATTTTTGTATTATTTACCTAACAAATTATATGTGTGGTTTTTAGCTGGCTCTTCTATAAAAAGCCTTTGGCTAACTAGGCATCTAAAATCACACAAAGTACACTGGCATTTCAGTAATCTTCATTAAACATTCAGGACTTCTCTCTTTCTCCAACATGTAACAGGTCAATTTTCTTGGCGGATAGAGAGGGATGATGGCGGGCAATAACCAGCTTTGCATTCGACGTTGGACTACCAAGAACGTGGCCAAGTGGCTGAAGGAAGAAGGTTTCTGTGAATATGTGGATGTTTTGTGCAATAGACACAGGCTAGATGGAATTACACTGCTGACACTTACTGAGTATGATTTACGATCCCCTCCTTTGGAAATCAAAGTCCTGGGGGATATCAAAAGGCTAATGTTGTCCATACGCAAGCTACAGAAGCAACATATTGATGTCCTGGAAGAGCTGGGTTACAACAGCGACAGTCATGTTGGCACAGTGTGCCCAAGTGTTGGTTCACTACAGGGTACAGATTGGTTTTGTAATGGTGAGGTACCACGGGACTATGATGGACCAATTACTGACTTGAATGGTGATCAGTATCAATATGCAAATGGAAAAAACAAACACTCTACCCGAAGACTGGACCCGGAGTATTGGAAGACGGTTTTAAGTTGTGTGTATGTCTTCATAGTGTTTGGCTTTACGTCATTCGTTATGGTTATAGTACATGAGCGAGTACCTGACATGCAAACATATCCACCTCTACCAGACATATTTCTAGATAGGTAAGAAATTTTCTTTTAAAACAAAACAGTAACTTGGTGGTTAAAGTATAGGCTGTCTTTTCTTCATTCTCAGTTTCATGTGCTCTTGAAGATGGCTCTGCAAAATAGCAATTAGAGTGTAGTAAACCCTTCTGCTGAGATTGAAATGTGTGTCAGTTACATGTAGAGATTTAGTCTTCTTGGGGAAAAATAAATTGAGCTGTTTTTCTACCCAGTTTATATTTTATTCTACACTTTCAGCTAATCACAACACAGGAGTTAATTTGGCCATCCTCTTATTCTAGTAAAAAGGGTGACGGTCAGCTGGCACAGATAAGCAGCCATATGCTTTTTCTCAAATCCAGATGCTGCTTCGAAGCTTAATATGTCTTGATTTAGAAAAAAATTTGATGAAAGAATATTTTGGTGTGCTAGTGAGCAAGGAAATTGAAAGGGAATAATATTGATTCTGTATTTATGCTGTCTCCCCACTGTCAACTTGTTGAAAATGGTTTAGGGAAACTGAGTAGACCAGTATCTTTTTTTAGCCATAGAGTATCTGTGTACTAAAACACTGTTGTGCCTGACACAGCACCTGCTCATTTTTTTAAGAAAATATTCCACTTCAGGCAGAAGAGAGGCACAGTAGCAAAGGTGAAATTCTAGTCATTGACATCAGATTTAATGGGAGATAAGTGCTCCCTTTGAGCAAGCGTACTTGCGCCATAGGGAGCTTACTGCCTAGAGAGTTTTAAAAGAAAAGATGAACTGTTTAAGACTTCAGTCTTTGCAGTCTCCTTATTCCTGCCAGTAATTTCCATTTTCATGAATGGTTTTTGTGAAGTCGGTAGGGGTCTAATCTTTTGAGTAAGTGTGCAGAATCCCCCATAAATTTATATAAAACTCAGCAAGGATGGACCACATCCAGCAGAGTGGAAGAGAGGAGAGAGAACGGGAGCTATGGCATTACTGGGTTTTGTTCCCAGGGTGCTACCGTGGTATTCCGTGGGCAGGAGGATGGGGGAGGTCAGAAAGCAGCAGCTCACAAAACAATGCGAGGGGATTACTGCACAGCTAGCATTTGAGCGGTGCTTTGCTATCCCTTTGTATCACGGGCAACACAAAATGATGAGGAGCAGCCTCTCCTGAAATCTGTCAATCTGTATTTTGGTGAAACTGCAGAATAGAAATTGTTACTGGTGCCATATGCATGCAAGAAAGTCTTAAATTTTTTGACAAGCAAGGCTAAAAGGTTTGCATATAGTGCTTATCATTGAAATCTAACTTAGGAAAAATAAAATTTGTTTTCAAGCACTTTTGTGCAGTTCTGCTTCATTGCAAGTATTTATGATTTTGGGCTTTGCAGCATTTCATTAATTGTGTTGACATGGCATTCTTATAAGCGTAAGTGGCATAATTGACATGATGCAAGTTTGTGTCAGAATGAAAAAGGTTGTTGGGAAACAGTGGTAGAGGAACACATCCTGTTATTAAATCACACGTGTAAATTGAGAGAGCATACGAGACATTTTCTTTGACTTACTGAATTCTGTGTGAATGCCTGCTGAAAAGATGATATTAGAAAGCAGATAATGTAATTAAATATTAATTCAAATTCTATTTAATTCAGTCTAACAAAATAATTTTTGGTTGTAGTTTAAACTGTTGTCAGATTAATACAAGTTAGTTTTGTAGTTGGAATTTTATATGCTTTTATTCTAAATACTGAGGCTAGAAAGAAAAATTAAGCCTTTGTATTGTAAGTTAACTTTCTTCCTTCATCCTTTTTTTTTATTTTAGCGTCCCTAGGATACCATGGGCTTTTGCTATGACTGAAGTATGTGGCGTAATTCTTTGCTACATTTGGCTGTTGGTTCTTCTGCTTCACAAACACAGGTACAGTATATAAAATTCAAACTAACTGGTACTTTGATTCAGAGAAAGGACTGTAACAAGAATTTATAATGATTTTTAAGGCTTTCCATTTAGTAAGAAACTTGTAAGCTTCTAATACGTCCCTGTTAAAATGGATTAGGGAGTATTTAATCAAGAATGGTGACTTGTGGATCTTGTGGATCAAATGAGTAATCTGAATTTACTTTCCTACCAGATTTATGTGTAATTTCTTTCAGAACATATATATTTCAGAGAGTTGTCACTGTATACTCTTATACCATAACAATTTTGTGCATAAATAATAAAATCGTATGAGAATGAAATTCTGCAGGATGACTGTGCCAGTCTAGCAGCTTGCTGTCGCTGAAGGGTAGAAAACCCTTTGTGTGTGTGAGTATTTTAAGTTAAAGTTTTACCAGTTAGTTGATTATTTTGTTTTCAATCAGTTTGCCAACAGAAGGCATGAGTGCTAAAGCTAGTACAAGTGTAGTTGCAGAGGATTGGGGCTGTACCTTTTGGTGACAGTAAGCTTGCTACAGTGTCTTGCCCTGTCATGTGGAACCATACCTTTATAGTATAACTTATAATACTTTTCTTTTTTTTTTTTTTTTATTTTTTTTATTACTGTGAAACTTGCAGCAATGATGAAGGGACTTAATGGGATTAAGTTGGGCTGGGGACAATGTTTTTATCGTAACTCTCCTGATGTAAAAATAGAATATGTTAGAGTTCTTGCAATCAGTTCCTATGTATTTTTCTCAGGTCTATACTTCTGCGAAGGCTGTGCAGCCTCATGGGGACAGTATTCTTATTACGTTGTGTTACAATGTTTGTTACCTCACTCTCTGTGCCAGGCCAGCACTTGCAGTGTACTGGAAAGGTAAAAACTTAAAATGCTTTAAATTATTTTTCTTGTTTCCTTTTTAAAAAATTTTATTTAAGGTTATTATTAAGATTGCTGTGACCATAATGTTAGATGTGTGTTTGTAAGAACAGCGTAAGAACTAAGGGTCTTAGAAGTGCTTTCCACTTTGGAGACGAGACAGTTACTTGGGGAAGGGTGTTCAGAATATTGCACGTTGTAAACCGGAGAGAATGCATCAGAGAAGCGTGTGCTTAAGATACTGACTTGATGAAAAAAAGCTGAAAGTGGAGTAATCACTTCTTAGTCTTGTTGGATGCATGGTTTTGGAAAAAAAACCCAAAACAAACCAACACCCTATTATTTTTTCACCCCTCCCAGTAAGGGATATTGAATGTGAGTTTTCATTATTTTATCCTAACTTTTAGTTAGAAGAGGATTGAGCTGAATATATTGGAAGCTTGACAATGACACCTTGGGAGGCTGAATACATCCAAAAAAAGGTGGCAGTCTCTGTGTATAAGTCACTTGCAGTGAAATACTTGCTCTAAATTCCAGTATTCATCAGAGGTATGATGAATATAAGGAATAATTGTAGTTACTAATGTGACTCACTGCCACGATAAAATCCAAAGATGTGCTAACCTGTATTTTAATAAAAGACCCAACATGATAAATGGTGTTAAACCTACATAGTGCTATACAGCTAACTTCAAGGACCTAGCGTTCGGGCAGTGGGGTTGGAACTTAATAAAGGTTAATGTCACTGTCTTTTAGCTGTATGGCAGTGTTTGGGCAAAACTCCAGCGGGCATTTGCAATATGGAGTGGCTTTGGAATGACTCTGACTGGAGTACATACGTGTGGAGATTATATGTTCAGTGGCCACACTGTTGTCCTGACCATGCTCAACTTCTTTGTCACAGAATGTAAGTACATAGTGTCGATACTTAAATGTCCTTAAGTGTTAAGAATATGTACTGCTTGCTATCAACCAAGGGTGCGAGAGTGTAAATACTTAAATGTCCTTAAGCATGAAGAGTATCTGCTGCTTGACCTCATCAAAAAGTTCAGAGTGTAACATTAAAGCAAACCAATATAAATTCACATTGCTGTGCTCTTTCTCATACTTGTGACGATTCAGTTGCAGACAGGAAAGGAGCAGCACCACCTAGATTAATGAAAGGATGAATAGGGCACATTTGAAAGAACATGTGAGCCAAGGAAATCAGAAAGGCTTCTGGTTTGCTACTGGGAGAATACTAGGGAAGATATTTATGATTGTCTGTTTCTGTATGCTTCCCTAGGTATCTGCCAGTGACTCCCATCAGGCAAAATACCAGGCTTGGTGGCTGTACATTTAGTATAATCCATAAAGCCAAATACAAACCTCATAATGAGTGAGAATATATGCAACAACAGTGCTCTTGAGTAAATAAGTGCAATTTGATACATTATGTAGCAAGCTAAGATAATTAGTTTGAGTTCACCTATGATGGAATGACTGCAATAACAGAATAATATATGCTTTATGATATTTTTCACCTTATTACATGGAAAAGGCATGATTTTCATTAAAAGAAGTTGGTTGAGCAAAGAATTCTGCTATTTTAGGATGCTAAACTATTTTAGGATGCTCTATTAATCCAGAAATGCATCATAGCTGTATTAGTAAATCAAGTCATAAAGTGATAGACATTTATAACTTATGTGGTTGTTTTCGTTGGATTTATTTGACCTGTAGATGAGAACAAAATTTGCAGGTGAAAACAATAACTTTGTTACATTTTTTGTTGAAAAATCTGTATAAAAACTTGAAATGGCTAGGCCTGGATTTTTTCAATGATCCACATTTTTGAGGTACTCAAGGTTAGTCACTTTCTGTTCTCTCCTAGATACGCCAAGGAGCTGGAACTTCTTGCATACCTTATCTTGGGTCCTGAATCTCTTTGGAATCTTCTTCATTTTGGCTGCACATGAACACTATTCTATAGATGTCTTCATTGCCTTTTACATCACTACAAGACTCTTTTTGTATTACCATACGTTGGCTAATACTAGAGCATATCAACAGAGTAGGAGAGCAAGGATCTGGTTTCCGATGTTTTCTTTTTTTGAATGCAATGTTAATGGTACTGTTCCCAACGAGTATTGCTGGCCCTTTTCAAAACCGACTATACTGAAAAGATTGATTGGCTGAGGAGCGTGCGAGTCAGTTCAGGTTGTTATGAAGCATTATGACTAAGATCCTACAAGGCTAGCTGGCGGGGGATATAAAGTAACATGTTTCACTCCATGACCTCCTCCTCCTTGTCTTGTTTCTTAGATTCTTAGCCATGAAATGGGGTTCCCATACTTCACAGGGATGTGTTTTTGTTTTCTTGTTGCTAAAATAGAAAACAATGCAGGGACCGGTAAAGGCTGTCAGTGAACCGTGAATATGAATCAGAATACTCTTAACCTCAGTAAGGTTCTATGTGAATGTTTAAGTAACTTTAACGTCAAATATGTGCTTGTACTGAATATAATACACCCTTTACAGGTTGAAATAATCTCCATTACCTGACATGCCAGCCTTTACATATACTGACTAAAAAATCAGAACTTTATGAAGATTTTCTTTTAAAACAGTCAAAATGTAATTTTCAAAACAAACTCTGTGTATACTTAAAGATTGAGGAGTACTGTGTCATAATGAGGAAAGCAGAGTAGTGTCTTGCTCTAAAAGGGTCTCTTAACTGTTAAATAACAAGTCTTAAAGTATAATTGACAGTATAAATGGTCTGCATACAGGTTGCCAAAAATGAAAGTCTGCCTTGTGGCTATGCAGTGATGATGTGTTTTTTTAATGAGAGTCTAGTTTGTCAGTTGTCTGTATGGTTGTTCTGACACTTGGAAGTTTTCCCTTTTGTGTTTAAATAAATGAGTTAAAGTAAATGCTACATCCACAGAAAGTAAAGTTAATTTAGCTTTAGTGAGTTTAAAGCCACAGAATAACTTTTGTGTGGTTTTAATTGCTTTATACCCAAACCTGTGCATGCTTTTTAGGAGCAGCTCGTTAACACTGGAAAACCAGAACAGTTATCTTCATATATCTTATTGTCCCATAAATGGATGGGGAAAATGCATGTAGTAACTCTTTCAGGACAAGTAATAATAGTGAGTATTGGAAATAGTGCTCATATTGATGTACGTTTTAGCACTCTGGTGTCAACAATATGGTGAATATCTCTGGATATATATACACAGTATATTTGTTTATAAATACAGTATATGTTCCTCTAACAAGTATGAAAAGAGGCTAGTTCTTTACGTTGCTCATTTACTATGCTGAAAGCTAAAAGTAAAATAAGCAGTTGAGTTTTGGTCATTAAAAAAAAAAACAACACAACAAAACACCCCCAAAGCCCCAAACCAACACTCTGGGTCCATAACATGTAAGCAAGGATGACCTCTTGCGTGGTAGTTTGTAAGGGGACAATGCTAATGTTGGCTGTAGAGACTTGAAATTAGATTTACACTAAATGAAAACTGATAGGTAAAAGGTGCAAATCATAAAAATGGTATAGACTTTTTAATTTGGTTATTGCAATTTCAGAATAGGTGGTATATGCACAAGGTAGCATAAGTCAGCCATGGAAAATTACTGGAAAGCATTTCCAGCTTGGTACAAGCCGATTTAATGGCCACAATATACTTACGTTTGCATGGAAAATAATCCCTTTGGAATTTTGTAAGACAGTTTTGTATTTGGAGGCTTGTAACCTGCTGTGGGCTACTCCCTGCTGTATTGTGTTCCTTTTATATACCTGGATTGTACTAACTTGACTGTCTTCTGCTCTTTGTAGTATATTACTTTTGTAACTTAATTTAGCTCCTATTCCACAGAGGAATTGTGCATCTTGGAGTATTTCTGCCAACTGTATTGAGCACACATACATTGTACTATTCTGCAGACTTTTATATTTGTAACATTCCAATTTTTTTTAGCAAAATTGCATGTATAATACTATATTGTTCAATCTGCCATAGCCTAATGGCTCTTGCCATCCAAATTGGGGGAATATGCTTACACATAAGAAAAAAGGGGAAAAATATTCTGAAAGATTTAAAGACTTTTCATTTGCTGTTCTTACCTTTCTGATTTCAGAAAGGCAATTTGAACATTCCTTTCAAGACTTTATAATCAAAGAGCTCTCTGTTAACTTATATTTGCACATAACACACAGTTATGAATGCTGGTTTTTAAACTCTAGGAAACATCTGTTCTCAGGATGTGCAGGATTGTACTCTGAGTTATAACATGTGGAGAGGTATGCAATTAACTGCAAAGCTGTTGATGCTGGAAAGAACTGTGTCAGTACTAACTAGCTAAATAGCTAATTATTTTGCAACTTGGACATGCAGGAAAATTTTCAAGTACAGCCCAGTGTAACAATGTTTACATAAAGTAAAGCTATCATTTCAATACTTTTTTAAAATGGAAATTCATATTCTTTGAAAGATAAAGCTTCTCTTTTTGTTCTAATTTAATTTTTCAAATTCTGTTAAGTAAATCCATGTTTTAAATCAGCATTGCCTATCAGTATTTTCTTAAAGGAAACTTGTTCTTTTGGGCTGTTTCCCTTGATATATCTGAGTCCAAGATAAGTAATATACAGAGGTTGGGTTTGTGAACATTGAAGTGGGTTAAAACGTTGTCAGGATAGTTGCGGTCTTCTGTTTTGGAAGTTACCTTGTTTGTCTATAAACACCCAAGGGGAAGGCTTGAAATTGATAGAAGACAGAAAAAACTGATTGCACATGCAGAAGAGCATGGTCAGTGTGTAAAGTAAGCTTTATTGTTAATTAGATGGAAACAAGTTGCACGTAACTGACAAGCTTAAAATTCTGTACCTCCTTTTTAAAGAGTTAATGTTGTAAAAGCATTTTGCTGCTTCTCTGCTGCTGACAAGCACTTGTAAGTAAAGGCAGCAGAGCATTGTTGGGCCTTGGGCTTAGTGCTAAGTACGTTCAGGGTTGCCCTTCTCCCTCGTGTTCATGCACCAGTCTTTTTGCTGTCCTTTAACTTGCTGCACCTGTTTTGTGCAAAGTCATCTCCTGAGGTCTGTGACAGCGCACGCATACCTGAATGCAGAGTAATTAATGAATTACTGTGTTATGTTGGGAAGCCTATGTGTCTGACAACATCAGTGCTACAGAGATGCACAATCTAATCAAGTAGAAAAATCTTAACCGAGTAACTGGATATACAAAAGAAGGGGAGGGATGCATTTTTTTGGTAGCTTAACAAATCTGGTAATACTTGAGACTTGACAGTAGTCTTGAGCTCTTCCTTATTATCAGTTTGGGGATATGTATGCACACACCTGAGAGTGATAGGCACATAGGTGCTCCCCCCTCCTTTTTTTTTTTTTTTTTGTTGTACCTTATGACACAGCTTATAATAGCTTTCTTAAACTTTTTGCCTTTAGTTTTTCCTTTCTGGAAGATCCCTTAAAGTATTGGGTTTATGACATTACGCCTGCATGCAGAAATTACTTTCATAGATTTTAGGTTTTTTTAGCAAATTCTGGTTACATTGACAAAAGCTTATGGAAGGATCTTTAAGCATGGTTCCTCCAGCTGTTCTTGAATAATGATATAGAAAGCTTCCATATAGGTTAGTTATCTTCGTGTCCTCTGGCAAACAAGATAACACTTACGCAAAGTGTTAGTACAGAAATGTAGATAGGCATGATGTATTTGAATGTCCAAGACCAGCAAGAATTGGATCCTGTAAGTGTACTGCTTGTGATGAAGCAAATTATTTGCTTAACTTTAAGCACATCACTAAATAATACTCTGACTTCAGTGGGGGTTACCATTTGTGTTTTCTTGGATAAGGCCAAGTGCATGCTGTGTATGGTATACTGCTACAGTAATGGGAACAGGTAATGTCACTTTCTTTTTAGTTTTCTCTGATTTCCTCCCCCCCATCTACTATAGAAGAAAACATTCCAGTAGAATTTAAAAAAAATTACTACTTAACAAGGTACTGAGAGAATAAATCTGTAAAAAAAAAAAAAAAAAAAGGCAGCAAGACAAAACCTTGATAGCTGCTTCAAGAAGCAAGAGTCAGTTAAATGATTTGAAAAAAAAAAATGTTTTTTGATGCAAGCATGTTAAATAAGGTTATTCAGAAGTATTGAAACCCTTCAATGAGGATAAAAACGCAGGTTCCTACAATCTTTTCTGTAAGGCTGTGTCTCATGTAGTGCCAAAAAGAGTATGGAAGGGAAAGAGGGAAGGGTTGAACTGAGACATCAGCACAAGTCTTTTGCAACAGTTAGTATCTCCTTGGGGTTTTTAAGCAGTGCTTGCATACTTTAGTGCTACACTTGTTTGTTACTGTTTAGCTAGTTTTTTGATGTACAAAAGTCCAGTAAGTTTTCAAGCACCAAAACTATTGTGGAGCTGAGTCTTAATCATTAAATGTGCGTTTGAAGAAATAGTAGATGTCTCAGGAAAAAAAAAAGTAGGTGTTGTGGACCTGAAGTATAACAGAAATAACCTATAATGACTATCATAGTTTTTCATGCTGTCCCTGTACTGAAGAGTTGGGGAGAATTTGCAGTAATAACAGACAATACTGGTTTTTCTGGGCTTCTTTTAATAATCTAGGATACTTTTATAGAAACTTGTCCTGTAACTTCAAAAGCTGTCATAGTCTTGTCAAGATGGAAGTATATTTGGCAGAAGTCCTAGCAGTGAGCCAGCTTACCCTCTGCAATTGTTTTGCATGTGTAGACTTTATCAACCAAGGGTTAATTGGTAGACCACTGGTGATTCATACAGATAACTTTGTGATGTATCTTTGACATCGTCAGTATTGTGATTAAAACAGTATTTCTGGGGAAAAAAAAGTCCTTTGGGGTGAACCTACTGATGTCTTATTCATTATATGAAGAAGAGCCCTGACAACCCTGTAAACACTAGCATTGTAAGCACTGAACTTCCCATATAGCAGTACCCTGCATACTACCATTTGTATCTTAAGAAATTTGCAGTGAGTGTTATGTACATAATTCAGTGACATGCACGTTTTTAAAGCCAGTTTGTAATAGGTGTGTAAGAATTTAAGATAAATGTGGAGCACAATAACCTGATCTGTTAGCCCAGTGACTGCATCGTTAGAAAGACTAACTGTAACTTAATTTTGCTCTTTCAAATTCAGTTTTGAGACATTTGTCAAATGCGAGAACCACAAGTTGCATTGTACGTGGTACTTAATGTAAGTAAAAACATGACTTTTCACACTGAACGGTTACTTCAATTTTGTTCCAACAGAGAAAATAGTATTACCTAATGGTGAGAAGGTGTGCCAGTGAAGTTTAAAGTGAGTACTGTAAATAAGTAAATATTGTTTTGATTCTAAACTCAGATTGAATTAATATATTGTTTTATATCTTTGTTGTATTAAAACATATTTAAAAGTACTAAAATAAAATATTTGAAAGATGACAAATGTTTGATTTACTTTATATGTAAAATGATGCCTCGTTATCTGTGTTCGTGTTGTGACCAGAAGAGTATACCTGAGTAATCTAAGCTTTAGAGTTGTTTTTCCCAAAAGCTGTGTTTTATTGGTGTGAAAATGCATGCTGTATAGTACGTATATCAGTGTGCCTGAAAGTTTTGCCAGTTGTAAATTGTCTTGGCAAATCACTTACATATGTCTGTTATTAAAAAGAAAATTTATTCAGTTGTGTAAGATCTCAGTGAAGTACGACGAGGGCTTTCAAAGGCTCTCCAGCTGAAGTAACTTCAGTGTCTGTAGGTATGGTGCTGAGTAGCGTTACAGTAAATCAACAGTCAGTATAAAAATAGTTGGAAAAACTGAGGAAGAGTAAAGTTAACTTAGAAAACTTTGATACTCTTCTAATGGGTTTGTATGTTAGGCCTGTTGTTACTTTTAGTCATGGATTTCAGTCATCTGTCACGTGAAAGGATGTATGCATGTTCCTATGGAGTAACTTAAAACAGTGTACCAGATATGCTGTGTGCCCTGGAGTTGTATGTTCATATTTGTAAATGGTAATTTTGAAATATATTTTGTGACCTTAATCCAGCTAAAATATTCTCTGATTAGTGTGAGCCAGGTAAACTTAACGTACTGAACCATTAGAAAGTTTTTAATTTGCCTCCCTCTGAATTATAAAATCTTGATCAATCTGATAATTTAGAGAAAGGATCCTGAATAAGAAGCCTTGCCTTAGTGTGTTTTTTCTTTTTTAAATCAGTTGTTCACAGATTCAAAAAGGAAAATGGATGTGGCAATATACTTGGCTTAAGAAAAAAAAAATTACCCAAGGAAGAAGGGGAAGCAGAAGCAATAAGGTTCAGTGTACCAGTTGCAGAGTGCTTATGTGGCCTTTGGTCTAATATTCTGGGAAGCAGTAGGTTGTGTTCTAAGCAACTTTAAACAAATATGTCCTTTGTGTGTTGTAAATACAGATTGGGGAAGACTTCCAGGGAAAATGACTGCTGCTATATATGACTGGTTTGCACTGATCTATGACAAATTCTGGTGACATTACTGGTTCTCTCTGGATTGCTGAACAACTGCCAAATCCTAAAATAATTATTGTTGCTGTCAAAACTGTACTGAAGTTGGATACTAGGATAGGTACTCACTGGACTGTTCATAGTAGTCATTTGACTGGTGCAAAACACTGACAGCCAGTTCAGTAACAGGCTTTTTTCCAACAGTGTCATTAGTTTCTCAAAAGGATCTTTTCAAACTCTAATCTCTAGCGTGCCACAGCAAGCAAGATCAATTTGAAAGGAGATAGGGAAAGCTTATTTTCAAAGCAGCATCATTCAATTTAAATATGAAAAGCAATTAACTTTTTTTCCCCCTCACTCTGCTAGATGAAGTCATCAAAACTGAATCGGTCTCTTGATCACTGGTAGATTCTCAAATACTATAATTGGAGGCAATAGCCCTAAAAAGAAAGGGGCAGAGAGGAAGAGGAGACAGCAGCAGGCAACAAGTTTGCTGTTCTCACTGTAGCACTGAAGAAGGGACTTTAGTCAATGTAGGGAAAAGCAATTAGTTTCACAAATACTGTGAAGGAGAGTGGAGAATGAAGCTCAGGGGATTACCAAAAAGCATTCAAGAGGTGGCTGTGTCTGCTAAGGCATCTCACTGGTGTGAGGGGCTGATAAAACTGTTAACCACAATTTTGCTGGCTTTTGTAACTTCGTTACAAGTCTCATCGCAGAACCCCCTCCAGAGCTTAAGTTTTTGGATTCAAATTATTTCATGATGTTAGGGTTTTGTGGTGTTTGGGGTTGGTTTTTTTGGTGGTTTGTTGTTTTTTGGGTTTTTTTTTTTTTTGCTAAGCCAAGAAGTTAAGTCTTCTGTATCCTAATGGCACTTCTTAAAAGATTCCTTCGTTGTTTTTGTTTCCCTTTTTAAATTGGGGGACACTTGTAATACTAACTACATACAAAACAATAACCTGATACAGCTGCTGTTTACACATGCATAAAAACGGTTACACATCACAAAAACTAGTTTGTGCGTGCTTCTGCCAGAAATAAGGTGAGTGATGTTCTCCTCACCCTCCCATGCTCCAAGGTAAGCACAAGCTGTGCGTTGTGTTACAGCGGGAAGCAGAGAGTCGGCCCTGCCCAAAGAGCAGGGTGATGGCGGCACTGTGCTCCAGGAGGCCTTCAGAGGCGGCTTGAATTGCTTGCACACAGGGAGTTTGACCTAGAAATGAGAGTCAAAGTTATGGAGAGAGAAGGCAATAAAAACAAAGCGCTAGCTCCAGCTTCTGTAAAACCACAAATGTTATTTTGCACCTGATCAGGCTCTGGCCAAACTAAATTGTAGCCGATGCCCAAATTAGGCCTAGATTCTTGCAGCCCTTATTTTGCTTCTCAGTGGGTTTCTGTGTATCTTGACAAGCTCTGCCTTCTCCTATGAGGTCCTAATTTGGCTCTGGGGGATGCGCCCTGGTGAATGACTCGGCAAGGGATGCTCTCCTGCTCCCTGCCAGTACGTGGTACTCGGTGCATTGCATGGGGAACGGCTTGCTGATGGCTGGTGTTGCTGAAGAGGAAAGCACATGGTACTCCAGTGCATTGCACAGGAACGGCTTGCTGATGGCCGATGTTCCTGAAGAGGAGAGCAAATGGTTTGTTAGCCAAATGCTTTAATGAGAGTGCCAAAGAGTGACTCAATCAGTGGGTAACAGAGGGTTGTGGTGTGCTCAGCCAAAGGCTCTGCCTCTGTTCCTCTACTAAAAATAGTCCCCCTGGCTCATGCCCTGGGGCCTAGCAGCCCCTCATGTGACGATCGCAAGCTGTCAATCATGAGACTGGAAATACCTAGAAGAGTGTTTGCGCTGCTGCAGGCTGCATTCAATAAGCAAGAGGAGAGAGCAGAGGGAGAGAGGTGTGCAATGGGCTCTGCTAAAGGTGGGCCTTGCCCAAGGCCTCTGGCCATTCCCGAGGGGACTCTGACAAAAGTGGTCTTCTGTGCAGTTGTTCTGGTTTTCTCTGAATTGGGCTGTTTCTCCAAGCTGTGGAAAACCACTCTCTGTCCAGCTTTCCCCTAGTTTGTATACTGAGCGTGACATCTCAGCCCCCTTGGTTCGGTGTCCCCTTGGCCTGTTGGGGTCAGCCATCCTGGCTGTGCCCCCTCCCGGCCTCTTGTGCATCCCCAGCCTTCTCAGTCAGTAGAGCATGGGAAGCTGAAAAGTCCTTGATTTAGCGTGAGCACTACTTAGCAACAACTAAAACATCAGCTTGTTATCAACGTTATTCTCGTACTAACCCAAAAACAGGGCACTATGCCAGCTATTAGGAAGAAAATTAACTCTATCCCAGCTGAAACCAGGACAATCTGTATCCTGCTCGGAGGCTTTCAAAGCATGTTTGAAATTCATCCTCCTGGAAAATGAAAGCACAGGATTGTGGTCCCGGGCATGCCAGAGATTGCAATGGGCTTAATCAGACAAACTTATTATACTGCATCTGGCTTCTCGGAGAGCTTATTTAAAACAGCTAAAGTATCTTCAAATCAGTCTCCTATATATAAATTCTCTGAGCAGTAAGAAATCAGAACTGCAGTCAAAGAAAATAAGCGTAGTGCTAGTAAAACTGCATGTTTGTGCCTGCAATAAACAGCTGAGCAAAACTACAAAAAAAAAAAAAAAGATAAAACCAATGTGTACACAATTATTCTTGGTCCCAGGCATCTAGGAATCTACATAAGCCAGCTCACAAAAACCTTAAGAGCTGCCGGCAGTGCCAGTCATAGAAGCATGAAGAAGGCAAGGCTGCGTATTGATTGGCATATCGTATACCGCAGAGAAAAGGCAGGGCAGCAGATGCATCCAAAAAGCACCCACAGCATCACTTCACACTGCTAACCGCAGCCTGTGTCAGAAGAAGAAGGCTGCTGAGTATATTGAGAACGGTGCTGGAACCATGAAAGCCTGGAGACAGAAAGTATCTCTCACGGGAAGGACCGCAGTTCAGCTGAGATCCCCCAGGACAGGGTGAGGTTGTAAACAAGATGATCCATGCTGTATTTGGCACTTAGTGCAGTTCATTTTATGCTATAGTATGGAACAAATGTTAACAGCCATATAATAGCACAAAGTTCAGAAGTCCATCGTATCACTGAATCAGTCGTCCTGGACTGTGTTGGTGGGTATACAGTCTGAAACTGCAGTTTTTTAGGATTTTTTTGTTTGGGGGTTTGTTACTGTATTTCCCAACATGGGATACTACCAAAAAGCTTGGATTTCACATGGTTTGATTTTCAAAGGGTAGATTATTCTGCCCTTCCTGGCTTAAAAGAGTTTGAAAAAACCATGAACTTCTTGTTGGATGGCGCTCACATTTCTAAAGGGTAGATGTTTCCACTGCTGGGTGAATTTTCAGTGATGGCATAAGCCTGGATGATGATGTCATCAAACTGAGGCATGTTAGGCTGGTGCTTGATGGACTGATTTCCTGTGGCCAAAGAGAAGAGGGATCTCCATGTACAAGCACCTTACAATCTTTGTCATTCTGTAACTTCTTTTTTAGTGTAGTGTATTATAAATCTTGTATGATTATCTCCTGATCTCATTAGAGCTTTCTCCTATGAATATCTAGTCATCTTGGTGGATGAACCTAGGACCTTGAAGGATGACTTTTAGGTACCTACTGATTTAATAATACTGGAGACGGATTGCAAACACCAACAATGAGACTTCCTGCATAGCTAAATCTCTATTGCTGCTATTGTTTGCAACCTTGGTACAGTATAATTTTTTTTTTTAAATCTCTGAAGGAATGAGTATATCCTATTTGTAGCCATGTATTAGGTTATTTTAATTAGTACCTTTCTATTTCATTCATTAAAAACTTGACATTTTATCCCTATTACCAGGGGAAATAGACCAATACTGTATTGATAAAGCAAGCACCACAGTTCAAGTCTGACTCAGAACTGTAATTATTCTGGCTTGGTTGAATCTCCAAGGTTGCTGTCAAGAAGAATGGAAGTGTTGAAGTAAAATAATTTTTAAAAATCCCTTTCCACAAGGATACCTGGGGTGGAGTAATTTAAAGCAGTTTGGCACATGGGACTGAAAACAAGAGACCCATGAGAAGCCAGATTTAGTGCAAATATGCAACAGAAAGGAAAGCTGCTGGGTTTGTAAACTTCTGAAATGCACTAAATCAGCTATCGAGTAACTGAAGCATCAAACACATTTCTACTTCTCAATGTCATGGTTCCTGTCAGACAAAAGTGTGTGGGGTCACACAAGGAGAACCCTGGACGTAGTGGAGGACTGTGACACTCCAACCTCAGCGTCGCTTAGGAAGCATTACTAAGCTGTTGACGTTCACATTGATAAAACAATATTGTTTAAAATATGTTCCAGTAATTTTCTAGAACAAGGGAAGTTATTTCAGTAAAAATATTCAACTTGTTTCAAGGCAATTATTTTTACTGCATGCATAAACTTAAAATATGTAGTGTGTATCTAAGTTTTCATCGAAGTGCAGCTGGAAATGTGGAGTTTAAATGTGTGTTAAAATCTATTTAATTGAGTTGTAGTTCTATGTTATAGTGTATTTCTTAAGGTTATATTTTCTGTTTGAATCATGGAAGTTGCATGGAAGGCTCGAGACTTTTGTCCTGGGTCTGAAAATATCCTTCTAGAAGACATATCTCTACATAACAAAAATGGAGCAAAGGCTCACTTCTCTCCCTGATAGGACTCTTTCCTTGTGATCACTCCTTATGATCAACGAACCATGTGCTATTGCTCTATATACGTCCCAGCTAGCCTCTTAGTGTTTATGACTTCCTTACTCTGTTGCTGGGTTAATTGAACTGTTGGCCTGTGTCCTGCTGTGAATAACCATCAAGTGACAGAGGTCTGTTCAGTTGTCAGTCATCAGTGACATTATTTTTAAGAAATACGTATTTTGTGGGTCATTACTTGCAGGTCTTTGTTCTAAAGATTTATATTTGGTTGTGGTTGTAACTGACACTGATGAAGCGAGCGACATTGAATTTTCCACAGCCTGCACCTGTGAGCCCATCTGCAAACACATACCGTCAGTTTTCCCCAACACCGGCTTTTCAAGTCTCTCCATCACAACGTGACTGAAAGCCAGTCATTTTTAGCAATGATTTCTCATACTTAGTTTTATGTCACATGATATATCTCATGAAAGAAACAATGTTAACGCCCATTTAGCCTTCTAGACCACATAGATAATAATGCTGTAGTCATTAGAATAGTTCTTGATATTTTTCCTAGGTCGATGTGTACTGTCTAGGCTAGTTTTGAAAACTTATTTACGTACAGACACCCATATAGAAAGTATTGCTTCCTGTTCCTCCATGAACATAAATATTTGCACAATTTGCCCTTTTTTAGTCTTACAATGTACTAAGATTTATGCTGTTTGATCATAGCCACTTACATGATAAAATTGCTTTTTCTGGGTGCTTGGGCAAAGCCTATGTGAAGCACGAGCTGAGTAAATGTCAATTTTCACTTTATGCTTGTGAATATTTAACCCACAGTAGGCATGCGCATATTTAAGTCAAAGCATCAGGTGTAAAAATGGGGTCCTCTATTTTGGTAAAAACCTTTAAGATGTTATTTATTGTTTTACTATAATGGAATCTGCAGTGAAAATGAGGAGAGACAGTGACAGGATCCAAGGATCAGCCTTCATGTGGTGCATGCTTATGAATGTCCAGATGATTCATGTTAGCTTACCACCACAGGATCACCACCATTTCTCTCTGCTCCCAGCTCAGAGGGATTGAGCTCTTTGCAGCTCTAATAAAGCAGCATGTCGGTATGTCCATCCTCTGCTACGCTTGAACTCTCGGATGATCTGAAAGTTATCTTAACATTTCATTATTCCAGAAATTGGTGAGCATTTGTGTTATAAACACTGGGAATTCATTTTAAAACAAATATGCAGCAGTGCCAGACAAACATCTCTCCAAACTGTAGTGTAGAAGAAATTTTTTAAATGCCTGAATTCTAAGAATGTGTTCTCAGGGTATGAAATAGGTATGGCTAGACACATCTTCTGTCCAAAAGAAAGAAAAGGGAACAGCTAAGAAGTTGTGTTGTTTTATTTAGAATGGTGCATGATTTCTCCTGGTGGTTTGGTTGCATACAAATAATATTGCCTCTTTAGACTGTGATAGGCCACATTCAGCATACCTATCTTGTCACCTTTGAATGTTGAGGATTTTTGTCTGTGTAGACTTTTAAGCAATATTTTATCTGTCTTTCTATTACATGCTCTGTACACACCTGGGTGTGCAAGTTTTTCAATGCAACATTGAAAAAAAAGAAATTTGTAGTTATGTACCAGTTGGGAAGCAGAACAATTTTTTTTCAACATTCACTTTGTGCTGGGCTCTGCAAGAGGTCAACATCATTACTCCCTTTCTGCAGAAGTGCAAAGAGTCTTAAAAAGAAGTGAAATTAATTGCTGCAGGCAAATCTGCAGTAAAGCCCCTATTTCTTCATTCTTGTCACCAGGCAGCTTTACCCTTGTTCCTGCCGTGGTCCATTACGCCCCTGCGTTAGCGCTTGCCTGTGCTTCTGCCTGTCTTGCCTTTTGTTTCTATACCCTTTTCTGTTCTTTGCTCCCCAGCAGAGGAGGCTATTTGGGGTTCTTATGCTCCAGAAAGGTTACCTGTAGGGACTTTCTGTTCTGCTCAGAACCACAGCCAGGTTTACAATGCAGAGTTAAAATCATACAGGAAATCTCATCCCACTCCTTCAGCTGTGGGATGAAGTACGCACAGGTGCTCCTGGGAGATGGCTTAGGCCCTTCGGAGAAATCAATTGCCAAATCGTACCACGGGAGATCCTTCTGAAGGTTATAGATTGAATGAGCAAGTTTTACTAGACAGCAAAAGGGCAGTCCTTCCGCGTGATGTCTGAAATACCTGTTTCAACATGAAAAGCACAGAGCCTTCTCAGTTAAACCACTATCACAACTATTTCAATTGGGTAAACAGCATTTTTCCCTTATAAAGCCCTGAACATTTTAATCAAAACTTTTGAAAAAACATTCAGGCTGACACAAATTTCTTCACTAGAACCTCCACTCTGAGTAAATAAAAAGCAGTCAATAAAATAATGTATAACTAAAATAGGACATTTTACTGGGGCTTGTTAGGCAAACCTAATTATAAGAATCGCTATCATCAGCTCTGCTGCACTGAGACCTGCGCTGAGCACCTGGCAAGTAATGAGAACATGATCGTACATACACATAGTGAAATTTCTGTGAAAGAGGAAAAATCTGCCATAGAGAGGGAGAGTAGATTACCCTGTGGGTGTTCTAGTATGTTCTAGACTGTGTTCTAGTGTGTTCTAGACTGGAGAATTCACATATGTTGGCAAAGGCTGCTCACTTCACACATGCCTGTGCCATGCAAGGGTGTGGTCTACACAGTTTTCCAAGGAAACCATGGAGGTGGAGAAGGTAACTCATTTGCTACTTTTGTACATCAGCATGAGATCTGTCAAAATAGATCTGTGGCTACATCACTTCTTGTAGGTTTTATAACAGGTTTGTCCTATCAAGAGAAGCCTCTCCTCTCAGATAACCAGCTGGGTCAGATTGCTCTGCTGAAACTCTTGCTGTTCACAGATCAATCGGGTTTAGGCCAGCTCCATCTATGTTGTCTGCTTCCCCATGGGATGTGCTGCCGGGTGGTGCGGGAGCTACTAATGAGCATATGGTGTAATACAGGATGTCATTTCGCTTTTACAGTGACAGAAACATGCACACCCCCTTTCCACCCCCACCTTTTATGAAACTCTGGGCTCTATCTCAGCATCCATAGCTCAGCTTCCCTCCTACCACCTGACCCAGCTGTGGTCAGCCAGGCGGGAAAGCCTGCCCTCCACTGCCTGTGCTCCCGAAAGGCAGCAGCCAGGGAATTCATTGTTCAGCAGCGTCTTCACTGCCGGGGCTGCAGAACAGAGCGGCTGTGTACAGCAGGCACTTTATTCCTATGTGCCTGTAGGATAAACTGAGGGCGATGAAGGTGGGCAATGGCTGGTCCCAAGCTCGCATGGGGGCCACTGGCATCGCATCCACCCACTGCAGCCAAATGGTGCACCCAGAACCAAAAAAGCAACCGCCACAGCATGGTGCGGGGCCCTGCTGACCAGCTCAGCCTCGTCCCGTGGCTCAGCACCACCAACCTACCCCTAACACATCTGCCTCCAGAAGACTGCTGTTTTCCACTTGTTTAATGACCCATGTCCCATGGTGTGGCCCTATGCCAGTCAACCTGCCTTGCCTACCCAGAGGGGACGGCCTCCGGGAGCCAGGGCACGCACCCCTGGCGGACCTCAGCCAGCTTGACCCCGGCCACAGCTTCCTCGAAGTCCGAGGCCATTTGGGGCAGGCGCTCAGGTTACAGCAGCCTGCAACCCCTGTAGCTTGGCTGCTGCAAATGGCCTCCCAGCACTTGCTGCCTTTGGAAAGCCTGCTACAAACAGGCACCCTAGAAAGAGAGGTGGCCTTACGAAAGACTTAGCTTCAGAGAGAAAGTGACTGAAGTGCAGGTTGGAATGACAGCAAATTTTATTAAGATTTTTACATTGTTTATTTGTTGAAGAAGAAAACTTAGTCCCTCAAAAAACAAATGGCCAACACATGCTGTTGCTGTAGAGATGCTTTCAGCTTTGGAGCTGCGCATCCAGAGCTGTTTACAGTAAAGACCATCATCAGAATACACTGAGCATGATAAAGATGGCCTGTAAATAATGTAAAAGGTTGTGATGCTAGGGAAGCACATTTTTTTCTCAGGGAAAGATTTGCCTGGGGGCAAACTGTTGTCCATCCCCCCTCCCCAAGCCCCTTGTTAGCACTTCTGAACACAGTACATAACTTGCAATGGCTGGGGCACAGCCCTCCAGGTGTTCCTCCTCCATGGCTCAGCTTTGCTTTGTTCCCCCCCACCTTCACGATGTTATTTACAGAATTTAGGCTTAACCCTGGAGCGGCTTCAGTGAGAGACATGGCCATTTTTCAGCAAAAAACATTGTTCATCATCCTGTGCACCTGTGTCCCTCACCGGGCCAAGCTTTACAAGGAGAGAAGCAACCAGTTTCATGGAGGCAACCAAATTGTTTTCAGCTAGGCGACTGAAGTCCTGGAGGCCTGTCGCTCAGCGATGTAATTTCTCTGGTGTGAAAAGCACTGAGTTTTCTGAGGCGTGTAATCCTCACTCAGCTTCTTATGAAAAACTTGAGACAATTGAAAAATTTGTAGCCTCTAAAACCAAGTGCCATGCATCCATCTGACACAGTAACTGCTTACAGCCTGCACCATGGGCAGGAATGTGAACAACACAGCAGAAGTGAATAGTTGTTCTCGTATTTACTTCAGGTGAGAATTGTTGCACCGCTCACTCAAACCTACTGCTCCATGTAAGAGATTTAGGAACACTGGGCACGTCTCTGAGTGTCTCAGTGAGTTCTGCATGACTGGTTGTGTTTTGCTTACAAGTCAGCGTTTGATTACTTGATTGCCCCTCCCTTTCCAGGAGGTATCTCCTCCAAGGAACGAAACTTCTGAATTTACTTATTTCACGGTGTCAGGCAAACCTGATGGTTTGTAGATCTATCAGGTAGTAGTTAGCTTCGTTAAAAAGTTGCTTATTTCTTGAGTGACTGAGAATAAAAAAAAAATCCTGAGGCAATGGAAACTGCAACAGAAAGAAAAATGAAGGGCAAGAATTTACAATCAACCGAAGATAAACCCAGAAGAAGAAATAAGTACAGGTTTTTCTGTGTGGGTTGGTTGGTTTCCATTTCAGTTTCTCCTTGCTCTTTAACAGCACCTTTTCCAAATTCTTCTTACTGTTTATTTGGGAATGGGGGTGCTTTAGCATTGAACATGTACTAAAAGAGTGTGCAGTGTCTCCCCAGGCCATAACAAGAAGGACTGGATTTTTAATTTGCTCTGGCTGTAGAGCTATGGGCAATCAGCTTTCATTGGATACATAGCTGTAAGGTGATCTTTGCATCCGTTAGCCTTAGCAGCACCCGCAAACAAGTTGGTTCCCTTGTTGGCTTTCTTGAATTTGCTTTCTGTTTGCCCTCTAGGCTCCAAAATCGCAGGCTAGTATTGGTGTTCCTCTGAGCTAAGGGGTTATCTGCACGTGTATCTGTATCAGGTGATTTAAATGTGTTGACGTCTGTGTGGACCTGTTGTTTTAAGGGTATCTTGGAATCTGCTAATGATACCTCTATTTGCAGCTTGGGGATTTTCTGACCCCAAAGAGGCCATACAGCCATATGTAATGGATGAATGGATTAGTAATTAGTAATCCTCACTGGATTTCTCTTCCACAAGCCTGTCTAGTTTCCCCTGAAGCCCATATAAACATTTAGCTTCATGTGCCAGGTAATTCCACTAAATGGTACTCCTTTGGTGGAAAAAAGCCTTTGCTTTGCTTGTTCTGAACTTGTTTCCTGCTAGCCTCAACTATTTTCCACCCCTTCCCTGCTGGTTATACTTTCATAATCCTGCTATATCTCTTAGGTCAACTTGTTTCAGAATGAGGAGTCCTAATTCACTTGTTCATTGCTAGGCTTTCGCTAAGGTTTCTTCTCCATGGAAATCTTCAACTTGAAGGTCTGCATCTGGAGGGGAGAGCAGACAATGACTTCAGGTCTGTGCTAGAAGTGAACATAAACTTATTGAAGCTGTCTGATGGACACTGATATGCACTGTAGCCACTTGCTCTCTTTGTGTTGGTCGCATACATCACTTAAGTAATTGTGATTATAATATATGGAGAGACAAGCAGAGTTTCTGTTGGCATGTCCTTGTAGTTGACTTATGTCATGATGTGTGGGGTTTTTATTCTGAGCGGCACCAGTAAAACATAGGAGCCTGTAATGTCAGTTATGCATCCACACGGCTGTATTCATACAAAGTGGTGATGGTTAAACTGCAAGCGCCCCAAAAACTGAGCGCTGCTTAGTTTCAGTGGAAAACCTGCCCATTTAGAGTGAGTGCACCTATACAGGAGCTGTGTGAAGTTAATGGTACGAGGAGAGCGCCAAGAAGAAAGGTCCAGAACGATTTAGATGGCTTGCTATTGCAGGCCTGAAGGCGTGCCTTTCTCGGCACTCTGAGCTGTAGCAGATATGCTGTGAGAAGTAAGGCTCGGTTGTATGAGTGAGGAACCGGAATGAGAAGCACTGGCAGGCAGAGGCTGTTGCTGCAGCAGCCTGGAATGTTAATGCAGAGGAGTTTGCGTGCTGTTGTCTGTCTCGGATTATGTCCCTGCTCTGTCTCACAAAGCAAATGATTCATTGGGTTTTTTTGCTCAGGGTGAGGCAGAAATTACTTCCTTGGATTGCTAAAAATAAAGACGAGCCATGACTAAAATATTAATCTTTAAAAGAGGAAAAAAAAGTCTAAAAGCTGATGTCTCATCTAAGTAACTGAACTTTTATGCAGAATGGATTTATACTATGCGTATGAATAATAAATGCATGCCTTTAAATAATGAACAACTTTGCCACAATCTATTTTTACTTAATCAGACTTCTATTTATTCCTAATATAAGTGCACAATAAGATACTCTAATTTTCTTTTCCTACAGCTATTTATTATCTCAGCATGTAGTTTTTCTTCTTGATTCATCAGTACATATCCCTCTGTGGAATGCCAACCTGTCTTATTTAAAAATATCAAAATGAAACATAACTAACCTGTTGGGTCTTTGATGTGAAAGTATTGGACTTGTAAAAAAAAAATAAAAAATTAGTTGCTTATCTTTTGATATAACTAGCAGGTGCTGACTGGCATTAGGTTGGGCCTTGCTGCTAATCTGCTCTTTTTAATAACCTGGAAAATTACTGTTCTGGTAAATTGGTAGTGTTGGATGATAATATATATTTTTCATGCTATGCAAATACAATTTGTATTTGTAAATTATTTTCATTTGCTTGGGGAATTTTGATTGTGTCATAATCCAAGTAAGCAGGGGAGAACAATGAATTCCAGAAATGCCTATCCTGCAGTTCCTTGGCCTAGCAATGGTCTGCATTGGTGAGTCAGTGATTCCTGCTACAATGACTGCTGCAGAACAGTCGTTTGGCTGCTTTCTCCAAGAGGTCTTATCAGGACAGCACTATCTAAGAAAGCTTTCTGAAGGTTATTGCTTCTCTTGACCCGAGATACACTGCCTTCTGTTGTGAGGGGCCTTCTGGTGGGAAGTGACTGGAAGGTAAGAATGGAGCTTAGGCAATTGGAGAGACTGTGGCACTTGCCTGAAAGAGGTAGCAAACCTTGTTTGATGGAGTACAAGCTGTCAGATCAGCTACGGAACAGCCGTGCTACTGGATGTTGCTGTGTGTCTGTGGGTTTTGGGGTAGCAACACAAGAGCATGTTAGGTGTAGCGTGTTCAGCTTTGAGTTGTAGGAAGCAGGAGGGCGAAGGCGAGCACCCCTGCGGAGGGATGCTGGGCAGCGTGCCGTCACCCCACCGCTCCGCAAGGGCTGGCCACCGCGGGGAAGGGGTCTCGGGGGCCGTGAGGAGCAAGGGCTGCCCCCAACAAGCGCCCCCTGGGCAGGCGCCACCTTGGCCAGCGGCGGGGCTGGTGCCCGCGGCTGTTTCGAGGTGAAGGACTTCTCAAGCCGCTGTGCTGGAGGCAGCCGGGCCCCCAGGGGAGGCCTGGTAGTTTCTCGGGAAGGGCAGTGGCCCTGGGCATGGATCCTCCTGCAGGTGCTGCCGAGAGCCGCGCTTCAGCCTCCTGCCCCGTGCGGAGCGGAGCGTCTCTGTGCTTCAGCTCCCCAAAGGAGAAACGCTCCTCGGGCGTGGCCGCCACAGGCCCGCTGAGGAGCCGGTACCTGCGGCGCCCTCCTCCCCGCCGTCTCCCCGGGCGGCGCTGGGCTCCCCTGGCTCTTTCTACCACTCCCCGGCTCCGCTCCCCAGAACCGCACCCGCAGGCCGCCGCACCCCCGGAGGCCGCTCCCTCACTGCGCCTCAGGCGGCTTCGCCCTCCCGCCCTGCGCGCGCCACCAGCCACCGCCCCTCCCCACCGGACGGCCCCGCCCGCCACCGTGGGCCCCGCCCTGCCGCAGGACCCCTCTCCGGCGCCGGGGCTGCCCCGCCGAGCGCCTGCCGGCCCGCGGAGCCCCCGCCTGGCGCCTCGCTCGGGGGCGCGGGGTCTCCCGCCGGCCCCTGGCTCTGGACCCCGGGCGGCGGCGCCTCCCGCCGGCCTGGCGGCGGCGCGGTGGGGCGGGCGGGGGAGGCGGCGCCCGGGACGGCCCCCGCTCGTTGGGGTCCTGCGCAGCGGCGGCGGGCGGGCGGATCGGTGTCTCCTTCACTTCGCCCTCCAGTGCCAGCGGCTGCAGCAGCGCGGCCTCCTCACGGCGAGACCCACCCGCGCCCCCGGACCCGCTCCGCCCGGACCCGCCGCCCTCCCGGGCTAGCCAGGTGCTGGCCCGGGCCGCCACCAGCCCCTCGACGGGCCCCGCGGGAGCAAGGGAGGCGGGCGGGGCTCGCCTGTCTGCGAGCGGGCGGAGGGATGGAGAGCGGGGTCGGGGGCCGCGCGTGGTCGGGGGCGGCGGGGCCGGGGGCACCTTCCCCGGCGCCCGAGCTACGGGCGGGGCGGTGGGCGGCCGGGAGGGGGGCGGTTCCCCGCACGCTTTGTACCCTTCCGCCTCACCCCGCGGCCTTCCTCAGGCGCCCTCCGCCGCGTGCGGGGCCGGGCCGGGCCGCGGTTACATAAGGGGCGGCGGGAGGGGGCCAGGCCGGGATGCCCAAGATGGCCGCGTGGAGGAGTTCACCTTGCAGCGGCAGCGGGCGCCGCTCGCCCTGGCGGCGGGCCTGGCGGGAGCGGCGGGCCCGGGCGCGGGGGAAGGACCTGGCGCTGGGCGCCGCCGCCCGGGCCCTTCCCTGGAGGGGCGTGCAGCCTCCCCACGCGTCCCGGCCTGGCTGTTCGCACCCCCGCTTGGCCTTTCGGTGCCCTTGCCTTCTGGGAAGCTCTGCTTTACCCATGCTTTCGGTTTCTGAACACGTAGTTCATTTTCAGGTGTTTAGTTTTCTTCCCCTTCTCCGTAGTCTCTAAATTGGCCTAGCTATGGCTCCTAGACTAGCGTGTCCACCTCGAGGTGTAAGTAGGGAGAGAGCTGAAGCAAGGGTGACGAGGTGGTTTTGGGTTTTTGTTTTGTGTTTGTTTTTCTTAAGCTTTAGTAGCAGTGTAAGTCTAAAGGTCAGTGGTGTGTCCGATGTGTTTTAACAAAGTCTTTTTTGACTAATATAAATTTCTCTCTTGTTGTTTTGTGGAATACAATTTTGGCGTAGTTATTGCTTTTTGTTTTTTTTTTTTAATTGCATGAGTAGTTAGGTTTCTTTATTATAGCCTTATCTAGCCTCTAGCCTGATCTTCAATATCCTGAGATCTTAAAATTGTTAGAAATCTTTATAGAAGTCCTTGGCATTCCTTTCATTGTAGGGTGTGAGAGAGTTTTGAAATACTACCTCGAAGGAAAGCTGTGATGTAATAATTCTGATAACATAAACACATTTTTCTGTTCTTGGGATGTTTTTTTTTTCTTTTTACTGAAAAAGGAAACACCTTTGTGGCTCTTGAGTAACAGATTAATTAAACTTTTTTTTTTAGGGTGGCATGAAACAAAGATCAGGGTGGAGTTTCCACTTGATTCAAGTAGATTCAGTGTTTTTGAAATGAGGAATAAGACTATCTGATAGTTGCTTTCACAACAAACCTCTTGTTGTTAAATGGTACTTATATTTTAGTGACTTCCAATTAGTAGTTTTTAAGTGAAAGACACTTCAAAATAGCGTTGAAGAATATTACTTCTGATTATAAGGATTTGCAAACCTAGCTAACATGCCAACATTGGAGGACACATGAATGACTGGGGTTTTTTTTTGGCCCCACTTTCATTTAATGAGCATTCTGGTGGTGGCACTGGTGTATCAGGTATTTAGAATACCCAAAATTAACTCTTGGTTTTCCCTTTTGCCCTTGTCCATCCCTGCTGGTATAGGATTAGAACCGCAGTCAGACAGTTATACCCTGTTTTGACTTTTTATCACAAAGCTTGCATCTGTAGACTGGATTGTCTGACAAATACTGGTTGGTTTCCTTGCCATGGGAAGGTTGCTTAACTAGGCCAGATAAAATGGCAACATCATTTTTACTGTAATACCCCTTTAAATTTAGACACAGATACCAGTTTGTTAACCTCTCAGGACATTACTGCTTAGCATAAATCTCTTGTCTGTAATGGTTGTCTAGTCAGACTGGGAACATTGAAAGCAAAAGCAAAGAGCTTGTTTATTTATACTGTAAAAGCCTGTCTGTGCTAAAGGCTAGTATAAAACTGTAAAGGTAGAAATAATTATTCTTCTGAAGATGCTAATTAGAAGTGGGACCTACTCATTAAAGGAAAAATACATAGCTAAACCTTCTCTAAATTATTTTAAACTGCTAATGAATTGTACAGTTGCTGTACAGCAGAAATTTAGAGGGGAAAGAGCTGCGTTCCCACACTTTCTTGTAATTTGGTCTACCACCTGCTGCTGCTTATTGAATAAATAATGGGAACCATTTAATGTCGTGTTCACCGGGATTAGTATCTGTTCTGCTATAGAATTTTTTTCTTCAAGACTTCTTTTATTTATTATGTACTTGAACTTGGGCTAAGCCTTTTCAAGCTTCAAATGCTCTAAGTAATTTTCATGTGGTTTTTTTTTTTGAGACAGTTTACTTTAACTGTGGAAAAACAGACTTGTTTTATGTTCTTGAGTGAGTGGTGGATGTCTTGCTATAGTGACCTGACTGTAGAGTTTAGAACTCCATACTAAAGAAGGGTTTTTTTAATTTTTTGGTTGTTAAACTGTGGGTGTAAATTTTCTTGCTCAGAGGAGGTTGAAGTTATCCTTGTATGGCTTAGGGAGGCAGAATAATGTACTCTGGAAAACTGCATTAGTAATTGTAGAAAGATAAGAAACAGTCTTGTGCATTACTGTTGCTTCCTAGAATAGTTTGTCTTGGGTTTTCTTGTTTGGTTTTTTTAATAGTAGCGGTTCATACAATTAGGCTGTATATGGCAGGTGTAATTAAGGGGTTTTTTTTTGGGGGGGGGATTATGTGCATGCTATTGTGAAACAACAGTCTGTTAAGTGGAATGGTGCCCTAAAGGAAACTTTTCTGAGTTGGGTGTTACAGGGAAGTTTTCCCTTTATATAGATAAGGCCATGAAAAGATGGAAAGAAAATTTTTTGAGAAGGGGAAAAAAAAAAAAAAAAAGCTTGCCTTGATCCTGTGTTATTGAATACACTTACGGTCTTGTGGGCATCTGCAAAAGATAAGCAATTCTATAGCCACGTGTTGAAAATTTAAATATTGGTTAAAAGTGCTATATAAAAATAAAAGTAATCATTTATGCTTTCAGTTGAAAGTTAACGTGTGAGAGTACTGCCCTTGTTATTTCTTTCCATTTACTTAAACAAAAAAAAAAACAACAAAAAGTCCCCCCACACTAGAGCAAGATAAAAAGTCAATTATGTTAATCCGACTTTCTCTGCAAAACAAATGTGACCAATCAGTTTGAAAAGATAGGAGAAGGTTTTTGTTTGCTTGTTTAGCCTTTTTATGGTGCTTATCTAGTTAGTTTCATTGTTTCCCCCCACCCCCTTTCCCCCCCCCCCTCTTTCACAGCATGGGGGGAGCTATTAACTCTTTGAAATGTGCTGTTTTCTGTTTTTTCAAACTTTAAAATACAGTGCTTCTGTAACAGTGGCCTTTTGCTATTGAAATAATGGGAAAACAGTCACTGAAGGAAGGTAGAGAGAGAGTGTATCTTCACAGGGAGGAGAACCATCCAGGCCTGTGTGAGACCTTAGGCTGGTATCTATCCATCGGGCCAGGGAGGCTGGGTCATAGCTAGTCCTGAATGACAGGTTCTTTAACAGCAGGATTGCCAGAGGCTCCCTGTCTGAGAAAGGGACTTTAAAGAGAGCTTTTTCTTACTGACCCAGCACTGTTTGTTTTAAACTAACAAGACAACCACCCAAACTTAAACCCCTGTATGTTACAGGGTAGAGAGAAACTTCATCAGATTGGTTGCTAGTTAATGGCATGAGAGGTTCCTTTTAAAATTTTATGTTGAGCATTTAAAATATGGGGCAAATGATGTGGCAAAACAGATACGCACTCCTTTTACATTGTGAAAGTAAAACCTTATAGGTCCTTCCAGGTAATTTTCATAACCATCTGTCAAATCTGACTTTGTGGAACTTCAGGAAATAACTGTCTGCATTATTGTTTTTCAAATTTCCAGTTTCCTGGTTTTTGATGGTGACTGTCAGTTCTGGAAATGTGAGCTGGTAGTTGATTTCTGGTAATTAAAGATGTGTGGAGAAATCTACTTGAAAAATTAAGGACTGGGTGGTCTTGTAATGCCTCTTCTCTACAAGTAGATTACCTAAGCCAAGAAAACATTCAGTGTTCACAGTGGCCATCACTGAAAATCTGTAGGTGTTTCACAGAATGCTGCAATTGTTTGAGCCATCTGTCTGTTAACTGCCTTCATATATGAATCTGCCTTAAAGAGTATTTTTAAAGAGTTGTAGCATTTTTTGTGGGCATGCAAACGTTCACTATTAATTATCCTGTTACCTTTCAGCTCCAATGGCGATTCCTCCATCATATGTAGACCTTGGCAAATCTGCCAGAGATATCTTCAATAAAGGATATGGTAAGTATAGTACCTTTTATAAAACGCGCTGTTTGTGGTGCAGCAATGAATTGCCTTTTTAAGCCTGTATGTAAAATCAAATGCTCAAATGCCCGTGTTGCTGGGGAGGAGGGAGGGTGTGGTGTTTTTATGTTTTTACCGTCAGCTAATAGAACATCGGAGGCTTTTTGTGGGCTGTTTTGATTTGAAATTTGTTAAATCTTACTGCTTTAGCCATGTGAATGTTAGAGGTGTACAAGTATGTAAGGGTATAAGCATCAAGTGTTAATTTAACTTAGGAGTACTCTTTGTTTACCAATCTGTCTGTGCCACAACATTTCTGGATATAAAAAGGCTTACATACCACTGTAACATTATAGCCTTTTTTTGAATAGAAAGAGGAATAGCTCTTGGGATAAATAATCCTTCAGCATTTTAAAATGCTTTAATACCAGGCAGTTGCATACTAAATTCTGCTTCATTACAGTGCTATTTCTTTCTGGTTTTTGGGAATGCACGTGAGGACTTTTTCACCGAGACTGTCGTTGAATTCTACGGTTGACAATGTGAATTGACACTCCCATAAAACCTACTTCGTTACAGTTCCAATGTCTGTGTTTTTCCTAGTGACTTCACCTTCACAGTTTTTTACTTTGAGACATTTCTTCTTGGTGCTGAGAGAAGAATTTTATGCATTGGGATAGGTCTTCAAATGGCACTGACTACAAAGCTTATGCCGTGCTGGGATCAGAGGCGAATGCATTTTGTCTGTCACTAAATTTACTCTTGGAAGTCATCATTTGGTAGTTAAATGTACAGTGTACAGAGAAGCTACTCTCCACTTTCTGTGTGGTGATGATAGAACAGAACTCCTGGCTTGTTCTAGAGTGGCCTCCTCTACCTGCTATGGCATCTAAAATTTGAGTGTTACTGAAGTCAGTCTATGGTGGTTTTTATATGTGTATGTACATGGCATACTGCTGATACTACTCGGAAAACCAGCTTCTTGGAAAATGCACATGGTCTTAGTTAAAGCATATTGGTGTAACTTTGACTTCTGTTTGTTAAGGTTTTGGGTTAGTGAAACTGGATGTGAAAACAAAATCTGCAAGCGGAGTGGTGAGTTTAAATATCTTTTAATAATTTTTTTTTTCTGGATATGTTCTGATGTTTAATTAGAAATGACATCTTCCAGATGTTGCTAAGTAGTTTATAGGTTATATGAATGATAAACTTTTGGTGTAAAATAATTTCAGAAGCCTCTAAAGATCTGACTTTATTCTGAATGTAACAGGGGTATCACACTGCTTAGTAATCTTTGTAAAATAAGGTTTATTAGTTGTCCCTTGTCTTATGTCTGCAGGTGGACAAATGGCTGACACATTTTTAGAGTATTTTATTTTTGAAGTATTTTAGTGTATCAGTTATAGTACACAGAATTTATTTCTAAAGTACCTTGTGATACTGTTTGTATTTGGTGGAAAATTCTGGCATCTTGATGCTTGTGTGAAGTAGCTGGCAGTGAATTAGCACGTTGAATCTTTGGCTCCTCTTTAAAGGTATTAAAGTGTTGCAGTAATGTTCCATGCGAGATGTCTTGGTCATGCAAGCAGTGCTTCCTGTAACTTTTACCTATTTCTAGAGCAGGCTTTGCAAGATATAAAGGTAGACTTTATTTTTTCTTGTAACTGGAAGCTTTAGCAGTGTAATTGGCTGTTAGAAACAAGGTGCGTGGGTTATATGCTGTGTTTTTTCTGGAAGTCTGTATCCCAACTCAAGCACAGTTTAAGAGCTGTATTATAGATGTAATTGTTCTTGTAGGAGTTGATTTGATAATAATACTCTGCATGAAGGAAGTCTGAGATCAAAATTTTTATTTATGTGCTTTAAAAAGGTTAAAATAATAAACTTTTAAAACCATAAGGACAATAATATTTCAGCGGAAGGAGTTCCTTAACATGTATTTGCAAACCAGACTTCCACTTCTACTAGTAAAGTAGAAGTTTCTGAATAGTGGTACATAGAAAGTATTCGTTCTGTTCTTTGTGAAAATCCAAATAGTGAGAGACGTCAGGGACTACTTAGTTTAATAAGGAGATGTGAGTGATATTGCTACCTTTTTAAATACCTTCAAGAATTCCAAGTAAGACTGTCAGAAGCATAAAATCAAATTGTTACCTTGGCTCACAATTCAAACATGAATGTTCTTCCTGTGTGTCATTAAACCATAGTGTCAGGGGAATAGGGATTTTACAATGTCAGTAAAACCACATGTGCCTATGGCTTGAGAAAATCTGGTGTACTGGTTAGACTGAGAACTCTCTTAAAAAGCAACAAAAACCCCAAACCAAACAAAAAAATCAAACTGCCACCCACCACACCTCCAATTTGAAAAATGATGGCATTCTATGGCATTTTACAGTTGCACGTAATTTATCTTTGGAGGTGGTTGACTGGAATAGTGAAAATACATATGTGATCCTTAAAGAATTTTACTGCAGTTGCAGTATGTGCCTTATAGTGTTCTTGGCTCTTGACTTTTAATTTGCTCATTAGGAGTATCAGACTTTAACCCTAGATTTCAAGAACTTGCTTCTGCTTTTAAGGAGAATACTTATGGTAACTACTGTCTTGCTTCTGACTTATGTCATAAACCTGTATGTTTTGTAATAGTGACAGAAACATTGCAGTTGAGATGGGGAGTGGGGGGAGGCCTCCATGTGGGCATGAATCGTCTAGTTCTTCTTGTCCCTGTCGTTCCCCCTTCTCATCCCACAAGGTGATTAATGTTGTTGAACTTGTTGCATAGAATAACAAGATCTTAGTGTTTATTGAAGAAAAGTCTTTTCTCTTTTGGCACTGTATGATGCTTTCAGGATCACATGCATCTTCTCTATAACATGGACACTGTCCTTTTTAGGAATTCACAACATCGGGTTCATCGAACACAGACACTGGAAAAGTGAATGGGAGCTTGGAGACCAAATACAAGTGGGCTGAGTATGGGCTGACTTTCACAGAAAAATGGAACACAGATAACACTCTGGGAACAGAAATTGCAATTGAAGATCAGGTAACAGATTAGGAGAGTATTTATTTGTTTTATCTAACTAGCAGAACTGAATTACAGCTTTATTTTCTCTTCTCCCCCCATCTTCTCCCCCTTCAATTAGATTGCCAAAGGCTTGAAGTTGACATTTGATACAACTTTCTCACCAAATACAGGGTAAGAATTGTTAACCTTTTTACCTTATTTAGGGCAGTAAATGTTCATGTGGTCTGTTGTATTGACAGAGATGTTTGTATGGTTTGCTGTTGAACCAAATTAGCAAATCCCAGTGCAAAAGGCTTCTGCTCTTCAGCATCACATCTTATTGCATGGGGTTAGTATTGGATGTTTCACAACAGCCCACTTTGCTTATTTACTGCGATAGAAATACTTGGAAGATTGCAGGAGGCATGAAAATGCATCTACATTCATCACAAAGTGCCTGTTGGCGGTAGCCCTGTGCTTTTTTGATGGGGTAGCTGTGCTTTGGCCCAGTCTAGCGGATGCATGTGCATGGCATTTAGATACATTGTGTAGAGTCATGTGGCTCGAATTTGGCAGTTCATTGAGGAATATCAAGCCTTGTCTTAAGATAACTCTTTCTCTGTTTCAGAAAGAAAAGTGGTAAAATTAAGTCAGCTTATAAACGTGAATGCCTAAACCTAGGTTGTGATGTTGACTTTGATTTTGCTGGACCTGCAATCCATGGTTCAGCTGTCTTTGGTTATGAAGGCTGGCTTGCTGGTTACCAGATGACTTTTGATAGTGCCAAATCAAAATTGACAAGAAATAACTTCTCTGTGGGTTACAAGACTGGAGACTTCCAACTGCACACTAATGTGTAAGTACAGATTTACAGAACTAGGCTTTCTCTGCCTTTCCTTCTAGTCAGAATACAAATGCTTGAAATACCAAGAGGTGTTCACAAGGCCATTGAGTGGAGTGCATTTTTCAATAGGAAACTCTAAATAGATGGTAAATGTTACTTTTTATCTCTCTTTCAAAACTGTAAATACCCATGGGTGTTAACACTTATAGTAAGTAGATGCTACAGCTTAGCAAATACTAAAGCACATTCAAATTGGAACTGCAATGGTTCAGTTATGCAGAGCTGATCATAATGCTTTTTCTAGCTTTTGCATTACATTGAATTGTATCTGACTGTAATTTAAGGGCACTAGATTTGCTAGAGGTAGTAATTAGTGTTGCAGTGTTTAAGTAGGCCAGTAGTAGTTTCTGGAGCAAGGCTAGAGCTTTGCATTTGCACTTTTTGAGTAGGTTCATCATCTTGCCTGTTTGAGATGAAGAGTGTATGAAACAGAGTGTAACTAAACAAGTGTATGATATTGTTTAAGATCTTTCTTCAGACTTGCTGCCTTTAGAGTTTAAATGTACTCGAGTAGGTTTTGATCAGCTTGCTCTGAAGAACGTGGTGTTTTCAGTCTAAGTTAATAAAAATTGGCATTGTTCTAGCTTGTTTAGTTAGGAAATTACTTGGTTTTTCAGGTAGAAGTTTGTCCTTTTGGAGGGGGAGGATGGGGATTGTGTCTGTCTGGTTTTGTGGAAGTTGAGGGGTATGGGAGGAAGTTACAAAACACTAGTCTGGCCTGTAAGAATTCCATTTCAGTTTACTAATGTTGTGACCAATTTTTAAAAAGGTCATCCAATTCTTTAGGAATATCATATGTATTCAGTAATCACAGAATTCAGAATGCCTGTTTCCTAACTATTAATATTTATCTGTTAGTTTTGTAAGGATGTAATCTGGAATTACATTCAAGTACTTAGTTCAACATTAGTGTGAGAATTAGCTGTAGCACTTTGAAACATCTTTTTTTCCCCCATGAATTGCAGTTTAATTTTGCCTTGAAGCCTTTGTCAATCTTTCCCTCTCCTGTTGAAAAATGTGAAACAACTCAAGCTTTTGGAGTACTCATTTGAATAAAAATTTGAAGTAGTTAAAAAAGAAAAAGTTGGGATTATGTAAATGGAGGAAACTCTTTTCTTTATTTGTACAGCAATGATGGTTCAGAATTTGGTGGGTCAATTTATCAGAAAGTGAGTGACAATCTTGAAACTGCTGTAAACCTGGCTTGGACAGCAGGTAGCAACAGCACTCGCTTTGGCATTGCGGCTAAATACAAGTTGGATTCCACTGCTTCTATCTCTGTAAGTATGGCTCTAATCAAAAGGGTTATGCTAAGCACAGTGTGTTTTTTGTTTCTGTGAATCTGTGTGTTGCTAGTACAAAAGAAGGTAATAGGTCAGGAAGTCTTGTAAGAATTACTTTTACGGTCTGGGTAGTTATAACTAAATAAGCAGTGTAATGCTGCATATAGCAGTCTCCTTTAGAATCTTACTGTCAAATGTTGTGCTACTCTAGAGGACTTAATGTATTTTTTTTTTTAAAAAGTTTTTGAAAAAATCCCCCCTTCAAGTCTAGTGCCATAAGTTTATGGATTTTTTTTTACCACCAGTTTTTGAGGAGCTCTGTCACTTTCTCGTGGTAAGAACTCTGGTGATACTGATTTAAAAGATGATACGCAGAAGTTTTCTGTATGTTATAAAGCTAGAATTGAACTTGGATTGTTGAAATCATCCTGTAGAGGAAGAGAAGCAAAGTGAGATAAATAATTTTGCACATATTTTTTATGATGATACTATGAAATGTTTGCCGCTTGACTGATTGGATCTGCAAGATACTAATTCTTCTGTAATATGAAGATCTGAAGTGGGTGGTTTTGTGGTGGTAAATTGCTATGGCTTTCTGAAAAGGGAGGAGTGGGGAAGTTCACCAGTCAAACTACATTCCAGTAACAGTTCTCCCTGCCCTTACACTCTGTCTGCTCTTAAATGTGTTACTTCTTCAGCTTTAGGTTGGGGGGCAAGGACATAATTGTGAAGAGAGAATCCAGTAAGCACAGAGATACTGAAAGAACAAGTAAAATTTGGTTAAGTTGGTAATGGCAGTGTTGCCATAGTTATTCTAGCTCCCGAAAGGTGACTATGAACTTGTTGGTTACAGCATTTTGATTGCTTTTGTCTTTTGTTTTTTTCAGGCAAAAGTGAACAATTCTAGTCTAGTTGGAGTGGGCTACACCCAGACCCTGAGGCCAGGTAAGGGTTATCACATGAATTATTTCAAACACAGATCTTTCATGCATCACAAAGAAAATCTTTGAGATGCATACGTTTACATGCAACTGTTTCCCTTATTCAGAATACTTTTGTCTTGAAGGCAAAGTAGATGTTTTACAGTAGCTTATATTGCACATCAAACCTTTATCTAAACAAGACAAATTCCATTGTATCTAATGGTATTTCTGCATCATATTCCTCACGGATTTGTGTAGGAGTGGACTCTATTGTGTTTGATAGCTTAGCTTTAGGCTGTGCAAAGCAGTCTTTTTCTTAGCATTGCTTTCTCCAGTCATATCGTACTGAATGCTAGCAGGTCTTGAAATAATGATTAATCATCAAAAGAACACACTTTCTGCTCTTCATATTTAGTAAAAATCCTCCAGAACTTAACTTGTTCTGTTTAACTATGAAAACACCTGTTAATGCTATGTTACCACTGGTTAGTTCCTTGTTCGAAAACCAGTAAAATTGTAGTTTCATTCCACCCCTTCCTTGGTACAAGTGTCTGTCTTTCTATGCGTAATTTTCCTCCTTTGCACACTTTAATTGTAGAAAAGGAGAGCTGTCGTGTACTTGCCAACTAGAGACTTTGCGTATCCACTTTATAACATGGTATTTAAAAAAGCGTCTAGCTTGATTCACATGACTAGATTTCTATAGTTTTCATGGGTAAATGGATTCTTCCGCAGAAATATAGGAAAGTAATGAAATAGAAAAAGAGCTACAACTGGGACTTGTAATGATGGAGGTTGAGTTGTGTGAAAGCTACTCTGATTGTATGTTGTAAACACGCTGTTAAAAAATCTTACAGGTGTGAAGCTTACACTGTCTGCCCTGATAGATGGAAAGAGCATCAATGCTGGTGGCCATAAACTTGGTCTTGGCCTGGAATTGGAAGCTTAAAAAGGTGAAGAAACTGCTGCAGAGAAGGGATATCAGAAGAATTTGGCCTTAAAATGTATTTCCAATGTGACCAGCAGGCTTTTTTTTCCAAGAAGGATGACCTAGAACAAGAGCTGTATTTGAAGTATTTAGACAGTTACTTGTTAGCTGGTTTCTAGTTAAATTGGTTACCCATCTAGTAAAATTCTGCATTAGTGCAGTCACTTAAACATTATTTAAATGTATTTAACTGTTTAATGCGCTACCCACAAATAATGAAATAGACATTTATGAAAACTGTACAATTGTGTGCATGTTTGTTTTTATGTTTCTTTTAACATTCGATAATTGCCATTGAATGAAAAATGGATCAGTGGATGTTTTGAAATGAGGTCAATTTTGTTAAATCACCTGAAGTAGAAATACATTTGGTATCCCAAGACAAATTATGAATAAAACAAGTACACACATATACTTGTGCCTCAGATATTTTAAGAGTTAAGATATGAGGGTAGTGCTCAGTTAAGTTTTAACTTAAAATAATCCAAGGAGTAGTGCTCTATACCCTTGTGCAATTGAGGATCCCCACCCATGACAACACTGAATATAGATGGTTTTCACTGAACAGTTGGACTCCTCAAGCCAGTTGAATGTGCTTTTCTGTCAGGTAAGATTTGTCGTGACACAATGGTTTAATTCCTGTGTTCCATGGGCAAGATTTACTGCATTACCAGTCAGCCTCCTGATGCAAAGAGTGCAGAATGATGTACTTGGTACACTGAGACATTTAAGAACTGCTCCTCGATGCTTTTGCCCAAGGGGTGACAAACCTCACCACAAACACACCTTTTGCTTATATTTGTATGAAGTGAGATGTGTATCTGCAACTGAATGTAACAGTGTAATGGTTTAACAGCCTGCTTATCCCAACTGCTGTGAGAGGTTTCTGCTTAAAATGACTGAAATAAAGGCTAAATTTTAAATGGAGATGGAGGAAAATGCATGCGACTTTGCTTTTCCTTTGGCAAATAAATCTTGGCACATACCCTTTTAAGTCCAGAAACAAGCATAACAACGGAAAATCTATCATATTTTTTCCAGGATAGCATTAAGAGAGAATAGAAGTACGAGGGCTATTTGGTCTGTGAACACCCCTTAAGGTCATATGTAACTAGCTATGAATACTTTTAATGTGGAATATATTAAATACATGCAGTTACAGTGCTTATGTTGACTGGGCTCAGGGGAGTACCTGGAGCCCACTTCTTGCAGTCTCTCATAGCTGAGAAGGGTATCTTGATACTTAGCCTTGCAGGCTGCAGGTCACAGCAGCTTCCTTTACAGGGCAGGTGGCTAGCTTGCGATCAGGAAGCTTTATCTCTGGTTTGCAAGCTGTGTTTGGTTCATGCTGGATTAGACTTAACCCCCATAAAATTAGTCGTGATTTGCTCAAGGTCTTATGCCATCCTGCATTGTTGCCCTCATACTCAAGTTCTTGAGTTGAGTACTGTGTTGTAAACTGTGTTTAGGCTTTAGCTGTGGAGTAGCTGAGCCACCTTTTTTGCAGAAGATAGAGCGGAGCTTAAGCTTCTAGCTCAGGCTCTTGAGCAGGATTGCTAGTGTATTTTAGTAATTTATTTTTTTTTACATGACAAAGAGAAGGGTTTGGCAGCATTTGTGCTTTGGAGTACCTTCACTGCTGTTGTCACTAAATGCCCTTTTCTGAGGAGCACTTCCATGGCTTGGTGATGGAAGCAGCATGTAAGGTACAATTTGTTGTTCTCTTACTGCGTGTTAATGTTTGTAAACTGTATTTTTAGTTTGAAGTATTTTTTTGTGCTAGACCACTTAAAGCTAAGACTATGCAGCCAGACATTTGAATTTTAGTACAGATTATCTTAGTATGACCATTTTTGATGCCTTGCAAAGTGTGTCCAGGCTTCCGGGGGGGGGAATAAAAAAAAATCCTATGTGCCTGTATGCATCGTCCAGCTGTAGCACCTGGGCAAACAAAGGACTCTGTCTTTTGCTTGTGAACGATGCCTTGTTTGCATCTTTAAACCAGCATGGCTGCAACACTGATGTTTCTCAGGTTTTGGAAGGTTTTGATAGGGCTGTAGTGGTCTGACGCTGTTTTGGGGTTGGTGGGGGTTTGGTTTTTTTTTGGGGGGGGGTTTGTTGTGTTCGGTTTTATTTTCTAGTTTGTTTTGGGGTTTTTTGTTTGTGGGGTTTTTTTGTTTGTTTTGTGGTTTTTTGTTTTTGTGGTGTGTGTGGTTTTTTTTTTTTTTTTTAGAAACTACTATTCTAACCCTTCGCTACCTGCTTACCTCTAGCTGTTTTTCCTGGTCACAAAATGGGCAAGTGAGATAAAAGCAGATATTGCATTTTCTCTTCAACTCTTCATACAAATTGGTAAGGGAAAACTTGAACCTACCCATTTTACTCTGTTTTCATGTGCATCACTTTATTAGACCACAGCCTTTAAACAGTAAGTAGTTTCACTTGTTACAATGCTGATAGGCAACTGGAGAAATAAGAGCTCTGCAGTAGTTAAGACAACTGTCAAATGTGAGTTTTCCTAAAATACTCTCATAAATCACTACTTCAAGCATGAAAAGGAAGTTCAGTGTCTATATCTTGACATCTCTCAAGTCAGGCATACAAAAATGGCTTTCAGACTTTCTTTTCAAGTGTGTTACAGAAGCTGGTGGTGTAGTTGGAGTTTTGTGGTAAGGAATATCAGTAGTTTAAATAGCTCCATTTTGTTAGAACATGTAAAAAGCCTTAATGATAACTTTCAGTGCTAGCCAGCCTTTCCTCAGGTGTCATTCTGAACAAAATAAAAACACTCGAGATCACCAATGACCTGAGCATGGCTGCGCATCTTCTTTGTGTGAACTGTAGCATTGCATTCCTGCCTGGTACAGCTGAGGTAGGGGTTGTTTGTGTGCATATTGCAAGGAGACTTCATCACACTTCAATAAATAAAAATCCTTTCACGTGAGATGGACACCTTGGATTTTGCAAGTTACTGTCTGAGTGACTTCAACATCTATGTTCTTGCTGTGCTCTAGAAATTCTCCAGGTTGTTTCAATTGACCTTGCACTCCTCACGTGGTTCAGCTTGGTGTGGTATATTCTTCAATCTGCCTCTTGCACTCTGCAGTTGTTCAAAACCAGGAAATTTGTTTGGAACTATTTCAGAATGGGCATGGAAACCTTTCACCCCCAAACATTGGGACACAGGTTTTTACCTTTCCCTTGTCTGTTGCTGGGGTAAAGCCAGGTAGCAATAGAGTGTGCTATCTTACTGCCCTCTCAATGCCCTTTTCTGCCCCTTGGCTTATTACTGCAATAATTTGTCTGCCGGGCACAAAGATGCATTTAAATCTATGGTGACTGCACTTCTGTAGGAAGTAGAACTGAGCAAACAGAAGACAGCCCACGCATGGATGATTCAGCCCTGCTTGTCTCAAAGGTCCTTGCTTCCTTACCATACCAGTCAGCAAGGACAGAAGCAATTCTAGGCAAGGTAAACCAGTAATGGTGACAAATTCTGGGTTGCGCCTGTGGCAGCAGTGTCTTAAGGGCAGGTACAAATGCTTCCTGTGAATTGGCAGAAAGGAACAGCCAAAGAAAAAGCTGGTTGGGTTCATGTGGCATGAAAGGGCCATGCTTCTTGCAAGTGGTTTTATTGTGTTTGTCAGCCTCCCTTTGCAGTGGACTATTTCTCTTCCTGATCTGGAATAGGAATAAAACCACAGATTATATCAATTATTGTAGTGTGCATTCATTATGTTTCAGTGATGTTTCCCTTCTTATGATTGTTCCTGGGCCTACCTGTTAATTGCCCGTTGTGTCCATCTTTCCACTTGCTGCTGGGTCAGATGGAAACCAATAATTTTTGTGGGCCTAATGTACAGCAGCATCTACTTTAGCTGCGAGTTTGATACTGATGCTCATAAAAAAAGCAAACTTCTTGCACAGCAGTTTCTGTAAAATAATATGCAATTAAAATTTATAAAAATCTATTGGACAAAATGTGGAGTTGTTATACGTGGTGAGATTTTGGTTCCTATCTACACTCTTTATTTATCTACTGGTGTTGGGAAAAGCGCTGACAAACCTTTAAAGATGGCAAGCAGGCAAACTTTGTTTCAGCTCCAAACATTTGACCTTTACTACAGCATGTGTTTTTTAAACGAGAATTTTCTGCTGAAACCACCACCGTGGCAATACTTGCAGTACAATTACCGCTGGCTGACAGTAGCATGCACATCAGAAATTTCTCAAGGGTTTGTGGGCGTTTTAATGGGACGTTCTTTGTCCTGGGTCCCCGGGGAAGATCCTAATGCTGAAGTAATGACCGCTTTTAATTATTTTTGCATTGTTGGTAACTCAGTACCTTTTTTGTTTACTTTGCCTGTGCTCCTATGAGCGTTAAAATACTAAATGGCTATTGCAAAAATCTCACTAATTTGGAGGAGGTTTGGGAGCCTAGCGTTGGTCACAGCAGCGCTCAGCCCCACAGCGGGCCTGGCACAGGGAGGGCTGGAGCTCGCAGGGAGCTGGGGAGCTTTGTCCTTGGGTATTTTATCGATCTGTGGTGCTGTTATTAAAGACAGACCATAACTCAATCCTTATTAGGCACAGGTAACTAATTAATTTAAGAAATCCTAAATTTTGCTCGGCTGGGTTTAGGGTGTGACTGGGGGAGGGGGGGGGAATATGTTTTTTTTTTTTTCTGCTTGGATGCGGCCGAGGCGCTTTCCCCCGCGGCTGCTGGAAGAGCATCGCTGTTATTCGCTATTTCTAGGGGCCCCATGCGGCAATGGCCGCGGCGGTAGCGAGGCGGGTGCCGCGGGCCCCGCAAGGCCGGCTCCGGGGCCGGGGTTGCTCCCGCTCCCGCTCCCGCCGGCCGGGGGGGCCACCCAGGGGCGAGCCCGGCCGCGGACCCACGGCGCCATCTGGCGGCCGCTGGCGGCCTGGCCGCCCCCGGGGAGCCGGGCGGGAAGGGCCGCTCCCTCCGGCCTTCGCCGATACCCATCCTCGGCTCAGCGACCGAGAGAAATCGGCGGGAAAATAGTAACTGCAGTAATCCTAAACCCCATTCCGCGCTAAAGAAATAGAATTAGGGGAGGACAAGCCCTGCGTAGGCTGGCACTGGGGTGGCCTCCAGCCCGGCCCCTCAGGCACCCGGGCGGCACGTGCCGCCTCCAAAGGAGCACGGTCCCGTTCTCCACACTGGACTGCCGGCAGCTGGGTCCCGGGTGCATCCCCTCCCCATCTAAACAAAATTAATTAACGAAACAGGCTACCTTCCTGACTGCTGCTCTGCTCCTGACTTGACAATACTTTTCTAGAAATCTCCAAACGGCTCGAGGTTGCTTGATTTCCAAAGAGACGGTCTGGCCACCTTTGGCTCTGAGAAATGCTTGCTGACAGGAGGACAGGGCACGCCAGCTGCCAAAACCCAAAATCCTCTCCCCCTGCAAAGGGGAAGGATTCAAAATGTTGCCTGACTTGTGTTCTTCCCACATCTGCTGGCAACCAGGCACTGTGGTGGGGCTGGACCAACGCTGTGGTGGCCGCGTGGCCGCATGGCATGCCAGCAGTGTGGGCATATGGCTGCAGCCCAGGGACCTTGCACCGCCACAATGTAGGTAGCTCACAAACTTTTCCCCCATCTTTGCGATTCACTGAAGTCCCAATCAAGCGATCAGAGCATGGGGGCAGGAAGAGAGCCCAGCAAGCCTGCTCAGGGCCTGTCCCTCAGGGGCGCTGTGTTGAAGCACGTGCGTCCTTCTGCTTGCCTGGGCCGCCGGTGCCGTGGGGCAGTGGCCTCCCACCAGATGCAGTTGCAGGGTGGTCAGCGCCACTGTGAGGAGTACCACCATCCCCCTCGCGTGGAGGGGCTCTTAAAAAGCCGTTGTGCAGGGTATCTCAGTTGAGGGTGGGGAGTGGAAACAGCTTTTGTCTGGGCTATTTTGTTCATGAACATACAAAATTTGCCTTTTCTGGGCAAAACCAGAAGATTAGCGTGTCCATGGTGCTAGGCAGTGAACTGTGTGGCTGGCACTTCTGCCCCAGGCTCCCCACTTGGGAAGGGAGCCACTCCTGGAAGGTGCCTCACCTCTTTGGGGACCCTCATTGGCCTCTGGGGCCTCATTTCCCTGCCCAAGCAGAGCATGCAAACACCTCTTTGCCAGGCGCGTTGAGACCCCCGGCTGCTGGGGGGTGGGAGGAGTGGGCGTGCTGCCAGCTGCCCTGGTGCAGGGGGCTGTGCCTGGGCCCAGGCCAAATTTACAGTTACAGTGAATTTTTTCTTTGCTACCTTGTTGAGTGGATTGGGTGGGTTGCAACTGATTACAAGTCACCTGGTATCATTTTCACTTCTCTAATTGGCAGCATGTGCTTTGGGGAATAGAGCAGGGAGTGTTTCTGCCTTCCCTTGGTGGTGCTCAATGTGTGTCATTTAGCTTAGACAAAAGCCCACCCGTAGCGGAGGAGGGTGTAGTGGTGTTCACTGTAGTAGTGTTTGGATGCAGGCTGCTTGCTGTGGTACCTGGGAGGTTCATTGGTTGGGCTGAATGGGACCAGCTCTGATGGACAACCCCATGGATGTGGCAAGCGGAGGTGGTGGCCCTCTGCACTGCCAGCTGCAGGATCTTCCAGGTGAGTGTGAACGGGGCATCTCTGGTGTTTCAGGAATTGGTGTTTTATGAAATGTTTTTAAGTAATTTGCAATTCACAAATACCCCTTTAGGGTACTCTAATTTAGTGTGGATATAGGCTTGTATTGCAGCCTGTGTAACTGTAAGGCTGATCTCCTTCCACCATGTTTGAGGAAATATTTTATGTTTGTTTTACTTTTTTGAAGTTCCTTGGGAAATCTGGCACAGTGTTCAGTCCTGGTGCAAGACTGATACACTTCCAGGTGAGACCTAGCACTTTGTAGCAAAGTTCCTCTCTGCATTTAGGGTACAACAACATGCCATTGAAATTGTTTACAGCCCACTCATATATCCTGTAGCTTACCTGGTTTAACTTTATCATGCCTTTCATAAGGTGAGTTCATGAGTGTGCATAAATGTTGTAGTCCTAGTAGGTCTCCCTGCCAAGCCAGTGCAACTCAGCCTAACCCACCTTCTGCTTCAAAATTTCTCCCTCTGGTAGGCTGCCTAAGCAGTCTGGGTCAAAGTCCCATTTCCTACCCTTTCCTTTTCTTTTGTGGGAAGCTGTACCAGAGAGGTGTACCACACAGTCTCGCTGCAGTTGTTCATAGCAGCCTCTCCCTGAGGCACACCGAGGAGTGTCAGGGAGTTAGGCGGTTGCTCTTGGTTCCCCCCTGTGTTTGGCAAAGCATCACTCACTACTGAGCACAGAGTGGAGTGCTTTGCAGGAAGCATGAGCCCAATGCCTTGCAAGGCTTTTGTGTTAGGCTAATCTAGTTTCTTCCTCCTGAAATGAGGTTGCTCTCGTATTTCTGTCTGGGATTTCTTGAATTAGAAATACGGTGTATAACTGTAAGACACGTGCATAGTTCGTTAGGGCTGGGGCACACCTGGCCCCTGCACGCTGGCCGCACAGCAGAGTGCGGCTGTGTGGGAGTTTGTTGCAAGTGGGTACGTGCCGGCCTTGGGCGCCTGAGTTGAGCTGCCTGCGCAGCCGCACGTGGGTACCTGAGGGGCAGTGTTTCAGGCACAAAGACCTCAGCCTGATCAACAGCAAGCAACAGAAGGAAAGAGAAGTGGAGAAGCATTTAAAATGTAAATTTTCCAGGAAAAGAAAGACTTTAATTTTAACACTTTCCTTCACAGATAACTTTCTGGTTGTGTAGGAAACCCCGTTCTTATCCTCTGCTCTGTTTTTCTTCCCTTCTACTCGATAACCTTTGATCCCTTGGAGGAAAAGTACAGGGAGTTAGCTGAAATGATTAGCTGTTCCTGTAGCTGTTACAGTCCAATTTTCTTTTACGGAGACCAAGTAAGATAAACACAAAGCAGAAAGAAAAGATAATATAACACAGATCAGGCAGTTATAATTTCTGCTGATGATTCCCTAATTTCCTCCACCTCTTCTGCTGGAGAAGCGTGACCACGGCACAAGACTGCTTGGCCCTTCTGAGACTGAGGAATCCTCTAGCGGCACAGGCTGCCTAAAGCCAGCTTTTTTCCTATTTATAGGTTCCCAGTGTATCAGCTTGAAGGCAAAAGAAGTAAAATAAGACCTAATCGGGCCAGGAAGGAGCACATATGAGGTAGAATGCAGAAATGCTTGATCATAAAATTAAAATCTATATTATAATGCCTATAGGTAATAGGGATGGTCAAAGAAGAAGATTGCTTGTGTGAATTTCATTAGTCTCCTGAGTGCTTAGCTTTGCAGCCTTAATTGTGTGCCTTTGATGCCGTTTGTGGAGGTGACCGTAAATGGTTCCTAAGGTCAACATGGAGACCCTTGCTGCAAGTCTGAAATTTTCATTAAGAACTTACCATAGTCCATATCTGGAAATTTAAATATACACTTGAAGTTAAGCTTGAGCTAAAGTGCATCACCCAATATCTGGTATGTGAGTGACTATGTTGAAAATCAAGAAAGGAATATTTGGTAGCACCCATCAAAGTAACCAAAGCTGCGTAAGAGAGGAGAGTGTGATGGGCTTGGTGGTATCTGGGACCCTTTCTGTAACACCAAAAGGAATTTTGGGGCTGAAGATCTCTGGGCGTTGATTAAACATGTATGTGCTTTTGCCTCTTTCAAGTTAGTCTTCAGTGATAACTTGGATCAGTCTCGGATTATGAGGATAGGTCCGATCCCACACAGCAGTCCTTGATGGACCAAAGCTCAGCTTTGGTACTGTGGCCCAGGCCCTTAGCAGGACACTTTACTGGTTCCATCCTGATGGTCCTCCGAATCTGAGGAGAGGGACTGCTGCCTGTTGGTGGGAATAGTTCCTAGGAAATGACTGCCTAAAATCCACAACAGCCGTGGGAAGCCCCAGAGGTGATGTAGAAGCTGGCTCTACACATCTATGGAGAAACTGCAGCTTTTTGTACGGGAACCTTTTTGCCAGGAGTTTGACCTAGTGAGTATCATTTTGTAATTGCACTTTGATAGTGAATTAATGCTCCTCTGCACTGGGGATGTCTTTGAGGCTCACTGGAATATAATCTAGCTCTGCTGCTCAAAGGAAACCAAGGAGGGCCCTGCTATTTCTTTCAGGTTGTATTAATCTCTTTGATATAACGCATGATGGCACAGTAGTTGCACAATTAACTTGTGGCTTTCTGCTTTGGAACGACCCCACTAATTACTCTACATTGGAAAGATGGATTAAGTGTCTTGGGAGAGATTTTATAGCAGCTGACATTTAGATGGCTAGAGGACGTTGAAGGTGAGACTGCAGAAATGGCACACCGATACCCTGCTGATGTGCCTGGGAGGCTGAGGAGACATTGGTAGCTGGGTGGAAGCTGTGGATGAAGGCACATGAGGGACCCTTTCTCAACTCTGTCTGTGGAGCTGGACCTTGCCAGAGGTGGAGGCAGACATGGATCCCTCCACATCAAGCAGAGAGGTCTCACTGTCCCCTCCCTGTCCCTGCGTAGCCCTTGCAGCTCTGCCTAGATTCAAAGGTGTCCATCACCATCTGATGAAACTTCCCATTTCTGCTGGCTGCAGCTGTTGCTGCTCTTCTGCCTTCCAGGTTTTGACCTGTAGCAGACATCAGCAATGTTGGCTTATAGTAAGTAGGCAAATGCAGAAATATGTACCTTATTAAAGAAACAAAGTAAGCATGGAGTGCCGTGAGCTGTGTGAGTTTAGCTGTCATAGGGAAAAGGGTAGGACCTGCAGGGCAAACAATAATGCTTAGAAGTCAGCATTTTGGATCTTTATATATATTTGACTAAGTTTTGTAATTTCTCCTGTATGTTTTGCTTACCTTTAAATGTAAACTCCTAATGTTTGCTTCCTAACAAAACACAAGTTAAAAGATACAAGTGATATCATGGACAAGCATGAGGTTCCTTACAAATAAGCCTAAATATTATCTCCAGCTGTTACAGTTTTTTATTTCCATTTAGATTTGCAAGCATCCATTTCCCTTCTACAGGTTTCTTTGCACCCGTTTTAAAATGCATTTGTCTCTTTGTGGTTTTGTTTCTTTCTTGTTGGTGTGGTTTGGTTTGTTTTTCTTCTCATGCTGGTAGAAACCCACTTTCTCTTGCTGGGGGTTGTGCTATAGGCCAGTAACATCTGGGCCATAACCCTAGGGACTCCTGTGGCCATGCCATGTGACACGACATGCAGAGCCTGGGTGTCCTGTGAACCGGTCATCCCCTGAGAGCGGACTACTTCTGTCGATGTTTTGCACTTGTGGATTTGATTAAAATTCTTGGTGTTGTGCATGTACAGCCAGGCTTTATCCTGGGTAATGAACATTGTGTTGTTGTGTGTGTATGCAGTAGTTAGGCATTGCATTTACTTGTGACAGCAGCAATAACACTCCCTCATTAACGATCTTCTGCAAATCTAATTTCATGATGTCAGAAAGTTACTGCTTTCAGCTCAACAGCATAACCCAAGTCCCTACCCCAGCATAACTCAAAAGGTTGCTGTAAAAATGCAGTCTCTTGGTTTTTCAGTAGGTGAATAGGAATAAAATTATGAGCCTTTAAACTAAATAATGATTTTTTCCTTGTAGCTTGAGATCTGTTCAATCAATAATCTTTCTGCTAACTCTGGGGAGAATTTTAGTTGCCTCCATAAAATGTTTTAATTATTTAAAATCATAAAATATAAGTAGGCACAATTTGCTTAGAACTCATTAGGGAAATATATGAATAAGAAGAAAAGATAATGTTTGCTTCTGCATTAATTTAAAGCAGTCTCTAAAATATGAAATCTAATCCTGGAAAGCAGTGACTTATCAGTAATGTTTTCTTTTCCTATAATAGGAATAAATATTAAAGCTGCTACTTATGTGCTTATCCCTATAGTATTGCACTGAGCCAAAAAGGAAGATAAATAACTTGTCTGAAATCCCACATTAATTTCCCTCTTTTACAGGTTTTATGGTTGTTCATTTCCTTTTTCAAAACATTGCTTTTAAAATTATTATTATAAAACAGGTGACTTAGAAACCACTAGTAGCTGCAAATGCATGAGACCAATTTGTGTGTGATTAGAATTATACAGAGGTAATGCTTTATACTCATACAGAGCCTTCATCCCAGTGCAAATCACTGGGCACAGCATGCAGCAGCAGCAGAGAAATGCCACGGCCCTGGGGCAGGGCCCGGCAGCCCAGAGAGCAGAGCAACTGATGGGTGAGGAAATAAAAAAAAACTTACTACATTTAAGTTTCACTGCAAAAACTTCAATGCTCACTGTGGAAGGAAATGCTCATCTGCAGCCCTTAGGTATGCAAAGAGGGAAGAATCGGCTTTGCCGTTCCCTGCTCAGTACTTCTTGTTTGGGATCTCATCAGGAATCGCTCTCCAAAAGACCATTATCATTTTGTTTATGGCTTTCCACATTTTCATTCTGGGAAGGAGGTAGTAGTGCTGCTGCTCCCATGAAAATGAAGCGAGCAGTAAAATCAAACATGCTGCAAACCACCCAGAGATGGGTCCAGATCTCTCTTGTGTGGGGGGAGCTGCTAGGTTATCCAAATGTGTTGGCATATCCATTGTTTGGGAAAACGGATAGAGCTGCTCAGCATGGTCATGTTCTTCATGGTAGTGCAAGGGTGGTGCCAATTCAGTAGATGGGTTAAATAAAACCAAGCTGGATTAATCTCAACTAGTACTGTCTCTTAAAAACAGCACTGACCTTGTAGCTTTTTTACCCCCATCGTGCCATTTAGGATGGATTTCTTCAAGTGATAGAACACAAGCAGGGATGCAGCTAACCATGCTACCACATTGTCAAAAAGGAGCCAGCTGCAAGTTACAGCACTTGCTGTTGTTGCCACCTGAATATCCTCATGATTGCAGTGCCTGAGACATGGTGTGGGCCTTGGGTCTGAGCTGCAAGGTTTCTGGGGAATGTGGGGAGCCGCTTGCACTTCAAAGGAGGGGATTTGGATGAGGTTTATATTCATGTTCCTTTCCTGTATCCTAAGGGCTTTATTACAAAAAGCTTGCTAATCATCTTCCATGAGCAGCAATTCACAGAAAACACTGTATGTGTGTAACGTGGCTAAATTCAAACAGATTAAAACCACTTCATGAGTTTGTTAAAAGAAGAAGGGTCAGCAGTGCCAGAGGTTCAAACAAATGCCTCTAAGTTATGCTACACCTAGCAGCCCAGTTTTCCTTTAAGCCTGCAGCAACGTGGGAGATCGATGATGCTCCCTGCTTCATCCCTTGCATGTCCCAGTGGGATCAAAAGCTGCAGTGTTAAAAACGCAGAAGTGAGCCTGGAGCATTCAGCAACTCCTGTGTCTACCCTTGGACAGTGAGTTGATTCCCAGTCTGAGTTTTGAGTGTTTTCCATGCTGTATATAACTCCAAGCTCTTGCTATCCTTCCTATGGGTATATCAGAGAGGGCCAGCACAAAGGGGAACATAGCAGCACTACTGAGCAAGTGTCGTCTGCTCATTTAATTAGCTAGTAGAGATGCAAAGTCTGTTCTGAAACTGTCTTCTGTTCTTTTCCTCATCACCCATCCAAATATCACGCCACACTGTTTGGAATGTGACATGTTTGGAGCAGGGCCTGAGATACCCGACCAGCAGCTAGGATTATATGCTTTCATTTTCACGGTGGCTTCTGGGAGATACTGCACTAGGAGGAATTTTTTTTTTTTTTTATTTAATGCACTATCCTTCAGCGCCATTTGCTTCTGAGCAAATCCCAGCTGTACATTTGTCATCTGTATTGGCCTCTCTGGGGTCAACCCTTGTAACTAGAAGAGATGCCAGTGTTGCATGAAGAGCTGGGTGGTAGGGTTTGGGCAACAGCTGTGCCCCCAGGTCAGCTCCTCTTTAGGGGTGGAAAATCCTGAGGCTCTAGCATGTGAGCAGTGGCTCAGGCAGGTGTGTTACCCAGGAGGGGTAAGCAGACCTGTAAGCTCCCACACATGACCTTGCCATTTAGAGAGAGACAGAGACTTGCGCTGCATTATCGTGTGGTCCACTCGCACCACCTAATGAAAGCCTAAATTCCCACTGTCCCCACAAATTCCCCAAAGCTGATTCACCACTTGAATTAAACCATAATTATATATTATCAGCAGTCACTTTATAGTAAGGTTGAAGGATTAAATGCAGTTAGTGGTGATGAATTCCAGACGCGCAGGACAGAAGCCTGAAGAGAAGGCCAGCTTCTGAGTAACTGCAAAATAGAGTGTAATGTATTCTAAATATTTGATTCAATTAAGCTTCCTTCTGCTCTTTGTTTCAGCTTACAGATGGCTCATCAATCTATAGTTTAGGGACACATTGCTAGTCTTTCTAATGGTAATTACGTGATCAGGATGGAGACAGGTTTGATTAAATGCTCACACTATGCTCTGCATATTTAAAATGGAGCAGAGTCCAAAGCAGAGACAAAACGCTAGCCTGCTGCATGCAGCTTCAGCCACAGGCACTCAATAGGTCTTCTTCTAGCATAGGTGATCGGGACTTCGCCAGTTCCCAGCATTCAAGGAACAGGAGTTTTTGAATTAATGATTTATGACTGTATCTGGTTTTGAATGTTGCTGAACTGTTATTTGACAGTTTCTTGCAAAAATACGGTGCTTGCCCATTTTTGGCTCAACTTTACTGAGAGGATTCTTGCAACTTGGAAAGTAGTAGCAGAACAGTAACAGAGTCTGTGAGCAATCTTCTAGTGGCTTCTGCGTGTTTGGGAAAGGCCATCATGGTGCTTTTAGGCCAGGGTATGTACTCGTTAACAGCTTGTAGCTCGCTTGTGATTATCAGCCTACAGCCTCTGAAAGCAGGAATATTTGAGATGATGCCCTAGCTGTTAAAGTGTCCCATTTTGTGTTTGTAACCCTTACAAATTTTTATCTACTTAAAAAGTAAAATTGTAATGTAGAAGATGGCCAGAAGCTTTGCATGCAAATATATAATGATCTTGTATATTCCTTTTGCCTCTCCATATGAGAGCTATTATAGTCATTAAGAATTTGGTAAAGTGTTACTTCTTTTACGAAGATAAGAAAATTGAGGCACACAGGGGTTTAAGCTCCGAGAGTAAAACTACCCAAGAAATATAAATTGGGCAAGCTTTATGCCCTATTTAAAATCTCATTTAAGGGCCAAATGCACCTTGTCCTGGCCTTCTCCCAGGCACGGATTTTACTTTACAGCAGCCAGTCCTCAATTCAGCAAAGTACTTAAGCACATCCTGACATGCTTTGCTGAATCAGGGTTTTAAGTGGAAGAGACAGAAATAGAATTGAGATCTCCTTACTCATAGCCCCACTCTGAAACCATCAGGCAATGCAATGCTTCCTTTCTTTATCGCTCTCCCACTGCAGTGTCTGAGACGGGCAAGACCTGTGCCCTGAACGTCTGCCCCTTATCAGAACCCAAGCTACCCAGCTGAAATTTCAAAAATATGAGCAAAGTAGCCAGTTCTAACAACTTTGAGACTTGAAATCTTTGTCCCCCAGTGCCTTGAGTAATTCAAGTGCGTTATTTAAGCAAATGGAAGAAGGATTCTCTTAGCTCTGATACAGCTTCCCTCCAGGAGGCCAAAAAATCTCAAGTGACCTTTTTCCTCAGTATACATATGATTGATACCCTTGCAGTGTATCAGTCCCCCAAAACAGCAGCCAGTGGAGCTTTTGTCTGTAAAATGCTAGTTTTGGTTTCTTGTTTAATTAGGGTTTCTCTGTAATAAGAATTTCAAGATGAATTAAAAACCCCTAAAAATTAGTAACTACTACTTGTAATTTACCATGGAAAGAAGTCATTAGTTGGATTCTTACTCTCCAGCTCGAACAGAACATGTCTCCCATCCCCTTAAGTCTCTTCTGTTGGTCCCAGGTAAGGTGAGCTTTTTCAACTACTGTTTCTTAATCAGAAATTTTATAGAATGCATCAGGATGAAACAAGAGTAATGGATGACAACAGCAAATGAAGTTAACTAGGAGGTAAGAATACTGTAGGGAAAATACTTTACTAGGGTGTGTGAAATTCATAATTTTGTTACAGGCTGCCCAGGGAAGGAATTCTCTGCTTGCGGTAATCATTTGAATAGCCAGTTAACAGATTGTGTTGCATTCTCATACAATCATCATTTGCCTTTTGTAGACTTGCCACCAATGCTCTCTGCTTGCAGCTTTCTAGGAAACAAGCACCTAGCAAGTTGGTTCTTTGGCGGGCAGGTGGGAGGGAGAGAGGAAGGAGGAAGAAGGAAGAATTGGTTTTGTTTCCTTCTTGCTCATTTGCTCTTCCTCATTCTGACTTCAAAAAAATCTACTTGCACTGTTACGTAGGTTAAAGAAACCCAGTCCTTGCACACAAAGGTTTGAGGGAGTGCTCTGTAGTGGAAATCCTGTTTGTCCTTTGACACGCTTTTAAAGACAACTTTTTATTTTGCAAGAGGTGTGTATTTGAGGCTTCTTATGTAGTACGCCTCAAGATTACTAGTGACTTTCAATATCGTTAGTTTGAGAAGGCTAGCAATCTCCTTGATATCATGTACATTTCATTAAAAATCCTTTTTTCTATTACGGCTTTTAATATTAGTAAATTCCACTTCTTTTCCTTTTGATGGTAGGACTGATTATTCTGCTACTTGGTAGCCTCTTTTAGGACAGAAAATGACTTTGTTGTATTGACTCACTTGGAACTCAGTCATTCTACAGAGGGAGATGTTTTTCAAGTTGTCTTACAAGGACAACTGCATGTAAGTTTACTTGCTTTACTACAATTAAAATAAGAAACCACAGTAGATCTCAAGAAGTCTCTCTTCCCAACTTAGCTGCCCTTAGGATCCTGCTGCTCCTAAAGTCTACTTTCTTAGGCTATGCTATCCAGTGGAAATACAGGTTAAATAACCATTTTTTTTATACTGCTCCACCTGCATTTTTCCTGATAAATTGATGCTGCTTGTTGTTTCCCATCTGCTGGGCTTCCTCCAGTTACAATTTGAACGCTAATGTGACTCCATCCCCCATTGGGAGCATGCTGATATTGACTCGTGCATCTCTGAGAAGCTTCTCATTGAGGTGGTGGATGCTCTGGGTTGCCAAGTCATCCTTTCTTGGTTTTAGCACCTTTCCACTCCAAAGAACCTATTGAAAAAAGAAATGTCATGCACCTCATTTGTTCCAATATGTTCCTTGGACCACAAAGGAAGCTTTGGAAAAGGTCCTGCATATTTTCTAGAAATTGGTTTTATTGTATTACAGATTTCTAGTGGCCTCTGACATGGAGCTCTCATAAGCAAGTGGGATTGGGAGTCCACAGAATTGGCTAATTGTACTTCTACTGCAAATTAGAAGCCAAAATAAAAAAAGATGTGATTAAACATAAGTATTTTTAAAAGCCCCTATTCAGCTGCCACCATAACCCTGAAGGTTTAGCATAATTCTTTGTTCTTAGTAAGAGTTATTACTTGCTAACTTATTAGTAGTTACTGATTACAAGAGCTACCTTTGATCTTGTGTGAGTACTCTACATGGTATAAAATGCACAAGACAAATCAGAATAATACAGAGCATTCTCTGTAATGAATTACAAAAAATTTGATATGTTTCTGTTATCACAGGCTGTTTATGTACTTACATAAATCTAACACATTACTACGTACTTCTATAGGGTTTTATTCCTTGCTTATATTAGCGTTCGTACAGCTTACTTTAGGAAGTTATGTTGAATTTTAAAAGCCTCCTTTGTAAAACATGGAACAAACATGTTGCAATTGGCAACGGAGTTGCAGATCAGAAATCACATTACTAGAACCCCACTGTGACTTTTTTCCTTTCACAGAGGCAAAAGCTGTAACTCCCTGTGTTACTACCACTAAAACTGCAGTACTTACGTTATCAATAGCTATTATTCCCCCTTTCTTTATGAGGCGCAAACATTTTTCATAGTACTCATTGCAGCTTTCTTTATCCGCATCAATGAAAGCAAAGTCAAAGGTTTCCGCTTCTCCACTGGCCAACAGTTCATCTAGATGAGCAACAAAGTGAGTCATTACACCCTGGTTAATGCTGTGTAGGAAGAAGCTGTCCATTTGTGTCAAAGTTCTCATTAAATAATGTTTTTGGTGCCTTGACCAGGCAGCCTATTCCCCTATAGCTAATTACTAGAAAAGCTTATCCCACAGAAACCAAACTAGACATGATGTATGCCATAAAACACTCAGTTACTGAGTTCTGCCTACTTGGAAGTTCATGGAGTAGTTCTAAACCTGCAGGATACAGCTGGGGCCGCTGAAAGGTGCAGTAAAAACAAGTCTAGCAGTTTGGAACTGGACGCGTTCTACACCTTCAGCTATTTTTTTGCTGACTGAGAACTGTTTTCTTAAGTGGATTAGGACCGAGAACTCCAAATTGCCAGTTGTGGAGGGGCTGACTGCTGTCATCCTAAGGTTCTCTGCCACCCCTTGCACCTGCCCTTATCCTTTGCCAACAGAGGATCTTTTTGTCTGAAGCATTGCCTATACAAAGCTGTCCGTCAGACTTCAAGGACAGTGCATTGGAGCACACTGCTAATATTTTCCTCTTTAGAAAGGACGGAAGTAATATGAGGTTATGCGTCGATCTGTGGATCCATCAAGCAGCTTTGCTGGAAACCTTCCACCTTGTCTATTCCTAGCAAATTTATTGCATTTTTCAGAATATTTATCAATACTCCCTCTGCCCCAAATCTTCTCTTTTCTTGAATGAGAAAAGTCATTGCTTTTCTAATGGCCTTCCATGCTTTTGGCACATCCTAAATTTGAACTCGTCTGGACACAACTCAATTGTTATACTCTAAGTTTTATATTGGCTTCTGTATTTTTTCTGCATGTCAGCCCTTTCAGAAAAATCTTCCTGTCTATAACAACAAAATACTTGTTTAGAATGGACAATGCATAAGAGAAATTGGGCTTTGTCTAAATAATCCGTTTTAATCAGCTTTCCCAGAAGCAGCTGACAATAGTACTTAATGGATTAAACAAGGCAATGGACAGGACAGGTGAGTGACCAGTACAGCCCGCTACACCCGACAAGGATTTTCTTCTTCTCTGCTAGCATGTAGGAAAACTGTGAATTTCTGAAGTTGTGAAGTTTTCTGTTTTGTTTTTTTGTTTGGGTTTTTTGTTTTTTTTAATACAAGAGAACCGTCTCACTGTTAGCAAAAGGATCACATCCACAAGCATATTTAGTCTCAGATTTCATCAGTATTATATCCATCTTCTATTTCTAGGGAAGAGAAAAAAAAAAATATTTTAGGTTACTTACCAAGTGTTTGAATTGCTGGCTTAATCCGCAGGTCAATTTTATGCTCTACTCCTGCCTAGAATGAAAAAGAACAAAGAGTTGATGACACTGGTCAAGAAATAACCTGTTAGTAAGATGCACTCAAGGAGTGACTGGTGTTCAGATATTTTTCCTATTATTTCTAGGTTCCAGACAGTACTTACTTGTCTTTCCAAATTGAACGGTCTCAGCCTCCTTTAATGATATGAATGCTTGCGTGTGAATGTGCAGGTCTAAGATACCAAAATCCCTCGACTTGCAAATGCAGCTGTCCCAAACATGTAGCAGAAGAAATGCTGCTTACCTCCTTCCACAGTGGCTTTCCAATTTTGACATAGTCCTCATTTATATCACAGGCAATAACTCTGCCATTATCTGGCAGGACAAGTGCCATATTCAAGGTATTATAACCTGTGAAAACACCTGGGAAAATCATAAGAGTCATCAACACTTACCATATTGTGGAAAAAAAAGATGAATAGTGAACTACAGGGCTCTTTTCAGGAGTAAAAACCCCAAAGGAGCCAAGGATGGCAATTTGTTAATGGACACAAAAGGTTTTCCCCTCCATTTTAATGTCATGGTGGGTTGGGAGGATTTTTTTACTTTAAAAAAAAATAAAAGAAAAAGTCAGTCTTTTAGCAAAGCTTAATATTGGCTTTTTCCAAAAGTCTCCAGGATGCTCAAGCAGATTCTGGTCCTGCATCTCTGAGGAACACCCTTATTTAAAAGTGGAGCTAAATCCTGAGCCAAAGGGAGCGGACCAGCAGCAAAATACCAGGGCATCATAACAGCCAGGCCAAGAATGAAGATGGTGGGAACCCATACCTGGCTGCTCAGCATCAGTCTGGCTTTGGGACATCCTGCTAACATAGGTGCATCAAGGGAAGTGGATTGGATGCAGGGCCTGTGCAGCAAAACGTTTCGTTCTGGCAAGAGACTGATACAGGAAGGAAAGAATACACCCTGTCCTGCAACTGCTGGAGACCCAAGTGATCTGTTGATCTTACTTTTTCAGATTCCCTCGGAGTTGACGAGACAACCATGCTGATGCCAGAATTGCTGAATGCACAGATAGACAAAGTGGCAAGTAAGTGCAAATCAGACTACTTTTCACACTGCAGTTTGCCCACCTGTTTGCCAAGACAGCTATGCAGTGCCTTACTATGTTTTGATATCTTATGGGTGTATTTGGAGAAGCAGAGTCAGGAGCTTTGTTCTACTACGGAGAGGATAAAGTGTCAGTCTTACCTATTTCAATAACTTTCTTGGCTTTAATGAGTTTGACCAAATTTGCCATAAGCTGAGCCTGGTCACAGGACACCATCATTTTACTCCAGGGATGATCGGCGGTGATCTAGAAAGGGGAAAAAAATAACACATCACAACAAACAAACCCCAAAGCTTCCAAAACAGTATCCTTGGGGGAAAAAAAAACAGAGAAAGCCCAGGAAAAAACAGATACTCCTACCCTTCTCATTTTAGATGGCTTTGTGCTCCATCTATGAGCTAGAAATTGGTTTGAATTTAACAGTAACTAAGGAGGGCGGGAGGTGTGTCTTCTGCAGTGGCTCCTTATTCAAAGCAGTAACATGGCCTAAAGTTACCCTGGCTGTGGCAGACTCAGCAATAGTTATAATTGATGAAGAACCTTTGAGGAACCTTGACTGTGAAAGTCCTTTATTTCTGTGTATTTATATAAAAAAAAAGCCTTTTTTTTTTTTTTTTTAAATTATAACCTTTGTACTTATGCCCTGATTCCTCCAAGACCTGTAGGATGGTTTTATGAACTGCTAGGTTAAAGGCTGTTGCCAAAGGTCAGACCATGGGGTTCTGGCTCCACAATGCAGAGCTAGAGGAGCTGCACACATCCGTGCCAGGTGGGAGGGCCCTGGCACTGAGGAGGAGGCAGCAGAAGCAGGGCTGTGCCCTGGCAGTTGAATGGAAAAGACGGTCCTCCCATTTCCTTTCTTCCTCTAGGGCTCATTCCAACCAACCAGCTCCAGTACTTACCTTTTAATTGCTTTTATACAGTAGTAGTTTGTCTCACTTGGCATGACTCAGTCCTCAGTCAGGTCTGTCCTCAGGCCTGCTGGAGGACATCACCTCTCTGAGCTACAGCTTCCTCATATGCAAAATCAGGTTCAAGTCAAAATCAGGTGCAGACCAAAACACATGGGCTTGGGAGCCATGGATAAAAAGATGTGCCTAAAACGTATGCCAATACTATTGAATACTCTGAACCCCTGAACACTGAGGAGTCTGGGTGTTACCAGTTCAAAACAAGTTCTAGCAAGTAAGATGGAAGAAGGAATATCACAAAGAGTCCAGTAGTTCAGGACAAGCTGTGGGTGATACTAAAAGGTCCTAGTGGAACAGTGACGGCAATAGATAAATAGAAAACCCACATTGGGGGATAAAATACTGACCAGTCGCAGCTTCTTTAGAATTGGATGTTCCCTCAAAGAGTGATCCAGTATGTATTGCCAGAGAGGACCGCTTTTCCCAATAATGCTCTTGGATGATTTGGGTGTCCCAAAAACTAAAGAAGGGTATCTTTTACCTACAAAAAAACCAAGGGATAATAAGAACAGTTACCTTTTTCAGTTATTGCCTGCTTAAAAAAATCAAGCACTTAAGTATTACTAAAGGTTAAAGAGTTCTTTGCTCTGAAAAACCCAGTGAAAAAGGTAAAAGTGATTTAGCTGGACAGCTCAGTGGACTATAATTTTTTCCCCGTCCTTCTTTTTAACCTCTAAGATGTCCAGCCCAAGTCTGCAAAGGCTGAAGGGGAAAGGCTTGGGTACTGTGCTGTTCAGCGGCCACTGTGAAGGTTACAAGCTGTCGTATTCTTACAGGACAAGTAACCACATCAAAACTCAAAGGGCAAGTGTAAGGAGAAAAGCATGAATGAGGCTCACTATTTTCTTAGTCTGGGGACCTTGTTTTGCAGATGGATAGAGGCTGCTGGTCTTTAGGGCTGTCAGCTGATGCATCTTCTCAAGCCCTGTGTTCTCCTACTGACAGTGTCCTGTCCCCTAGCCAGGGGAAATCTGGCATTGCTCAATGGCTTGTTTAGCGCGAAACCAGTGTGCAAAAAAAGTAGGTGCCAAAAGCTGAAGTTTAAGACTACTGCTTGTCTAGTTAAATACAGAACTGATCTCAGCTTTGATGCCCCATGATTCTTTTACCAAATGGGACAAATATTTTAAAGAAATAACAAAAAAATTTCAGTTCTGCATCTCCTGATAGTTGTTTGCTATTAAAGAACACTTCTATTTTGAGGTTTTTGTTTTCTGTTAATGGCTCTCTTTTACAGACGACCACGCTGGGGTGTAGATTATTTCGGCAATTTGCCCGAAGTCAACGGGCTACGAACCCCACCGCCCGCGCCTCCTCTGGCCCCGGGGACGCTGTGACCGGAGGAGAAAGCTGCGCCCAGGGCACCACCACGGCTGCACAAATAAATGCGGGCAGGGGCCGGGCCGGGAGCGCACCTTCGCCTTTGCTGGGAGCTCGCCCCCCCAGCCCCCCCGGCTCCCTGGCCCCCAGGCGCTGGATCACCGGGAGCGCCTTGGGCTGCGAAGGCATCCCCGCATTTGCCGCCGCAGCGCGGCCAAGTCCCGGCCGCGGGGCAGCCCCGCTGGGGGCAGCGCTCAGGGCGACGCTCCCCGCCGGCCGCCCGGCCCCCCTGGCCCTCGGGGGTCCTGCCCGGGCGCCGCGGGCGCCGTCCGGCCCCGGTGAAGACACGGGGAGGGCGCAGCCCTCACGCCCCCGCGGTGGGCACGGGGGTCGCCGCTTACCTGCGAGCACCCCAGTGGCAAAGGCGACCCCCAGCATCGCCGTCCCGACGGCCACCTCTCTGGGCACGCTGAAAAGGGGCATTTCGGGGCCGGGAGAGGAGCGGCGCGGCGGCTGGCAGCGGCGCGGCCCGGGCCGGTCACACGCGGAGAGGGGCGGGGCAGCCCCGGGCCGCCTCCTCTGCCCGGGAGGGCGGTGCGGTGCGGTGCGCGGGTGTCCGCCCGGGGCTGCCGGCCTGTCCCGTCCCCTTGGAGCCGGCGCTCTGGTTGATCTGGGCGGCTTCTACACCTCCGGCGCCCCGAGGGGCCCGGTGCCGGGCTGGGCTGGCGGGAGGACGGGCACCCGGCGGGGGGTGCGCGCCTTCCTCTCGAGTGACGTAACTCTCTAGCAGTGTGTAAAGTGACAAAAGCAACACGTGGGGTTCTCCGCCACTTCCTCCGAGGCTGTTTCTGGTGTGCCTTCACCGCAGTCTCCAGTTTAAAACACACCCAGATGTTGGGTGAACTGGCTTGGGCCTCCCACTAGCCCTGGAAATGCGCGCTCTCCTTTCCTAGCACGATGTTGTTTGCAGCTGAGGTGCAAGCAGATTCCTTATCAAAAAGCAGCTGAGATTGTGGGACTTCAGTCCTGTGCCCAAAAGAACTGCAAGTTTCCAGGTGAAGGGGGTCAAGGAAGATCCTCCATGAGAGGGAGAATGGGGCCTGGTTTCCTTTGCTGCTGTTACAGCCCTCTTCTGCAGCACCTTCCATCAAGATGCAGCGGTGCCCTTGCCAATTTTCACAGCCTAATTGTTTAGGGATCTCCTCCCAGGCCTGAACTGTTGCTGTGGGAATTGGTATATAAACCAACAGTGGCTGTGCCATCTTCTTTACCTAGGAATCAGGCTAAAAAAACTTCTCTGTGCTTTTGTTTCACTACATAGATACATACTGAAAGGACCCTGCAGTGTCTTTGGAGATGGGCTGGGGATTTGGTTGTCATTTTGCGAAGCATTGGCAATATCTGAATTTTGCAAAACCCAAGCAAGATATGAAGATCTACCATTTTGTCACTCTACAGGAGATGAGATTAACAGCATTGCCCACAGACCAGGAATAAGCAGGTATGGAGTGGGTTGCAACTTGGCCTCAACAGATGTAAGATGAAAGCAGGTAAAGCTTCCCTTTTGGCACATAGTTCATCTCTAGAAAGCCAGATAAATTGTGTGGTGGTAGGTTAGGAACTGTGTTCCTATGCTAGCAAAACCATCTAGTGTCAATGTAGTTAGTGGAAAAAGATTATTTTGTAAGTACATCTTAAGTGCAGGATGACTTATATCACTGGGGCATTTATGGGAAATGGGTTTGCCTATCACTGCATTTTTAGCATGTGCTAGACCTTATTTACGAAGACTTGAGCTCAGAGCTCTTGTATTTCTTTTGCAGCAGCTAATCATGTCAAGCACTAAGGAGTCTGCTCTCCTTTCTGACTTGCAGAACAAAGCAAGACATCTGATCTGTCTTAGCAGATAAAATATCTTTCAGTTCACTTTTAAAATTTATTTGATTTGAAAGATGCGAGTGGTGTTGGTTTCTTGTCTTTTTTTTTTTTTCTGTTCAGTATCTCATCACTTTCTCCGTGTACATTTTGCTTTTGTAAATGAAAGCATTTCATCCCATCTCTCAGAAGATGAGTTACCAGGAAGCGCTGGAATGTGTCAGTATCAGGCCAAACAGAGCTGCATCAGACAACAAACTTCTCCAGCGGCCATAAATCAGATTTGTGACTGTGCAGCTCCATCTAGTGAGTATTCTCTACAACTACAACAGGAGGGAGAGAGTAACTGTGGGATGTGCTTTTTCGTGAAACGCTCTAAATTTGTAAGCTTCCAATGTTGTGTTGGCCTCTCGACTCTCAATTCGATGAGCTGCCCTGCTTGAAGCTCCCTGGAAACTTCAAGTTTCTGAAATGTCCAAGAGAACTGGTGAACCCAGAAGGCCAACCGTACTCTGGGCTGCATCAGGAGAAGCGTGGCCAGCAGGTCGAGGGAGGTGATTCTGCCCCTCTACTCTGCCCTGGTGAGACCTCACCTAGAGTACTGCGTCCAGCTCTGGAGCCCTCAGCACAAGAAGGAC
>BOSO01017044.1:13073-28273 GCA_018403395.1 Gorsachius goisagi
GTTGGACTTGATGATCTTAAAGGGCTTTTCCAACCAAAGGGATTCTATGATTCTATGACCTGCTGGCTGGGCTTGGACAAGGCGTGGGCTTGGTGCTCCTCAATTTTCTCCTCCTCCCATGCTCAGCACTTGGGTCCCCACAAAGATCATTCACCACTGGAAAAGACATCGAGACCCTGCAACAAGAGGCGTCGAGGCCAAAAAGAGGAGGTCCCACCGGGGAGGCACCTCAGCCCGCAAAGGAATTAAACCCACAAATAACCTGCATTTAACGAGCCTCTATATGCACACCAGAAGCAGGAAGCAGCCCTAATTTTTCTCGGTCCTAGTTGTGCCTCCTAAGATGGAGCGAGGCTCTCTCCTGGTCCCCGTGTCCACAGGCTGAGACTTTCCGAGTTCCTTGACGCAAACCAGAGCTGTGGCCTAACCGTGATTGGAGCACGCGGCTCCAAAACTGGAACGAATGAGAAGAAAAAAAAAAAATAAATGGCATATTTCATCCTCTTCTTTTGTGGCTTTTATTTTCTTTTGTATTCGCTTTGGGAATAACATTCTTTCCATTGGGAAGAGCCCGATATTCCATTAAATACAAAGCAGCTGCCATTTTGGAAACAAAAAGTTGATTAAATACAGATTTTATTTTTTTTTTAATTTATTTTTTCCCTCACATACAAAGAGCTAGAACCATGCTTTTTTCTGCCGATTTATCAGGGCAAAGCATCTGCCAATGATGGCAGTAGGAAGACGTAAAGAGCGTGAAGTGAATCGCTTCATCTTTCCTATGTATTTTTACAATTATAATTTGATGTTATAAATGAAAGGGGAAAGATCTGGAGGCTTGGAGCACAGCACTCATCCTCACGGCGGAGCCCGCCGGCACACTGACACAAAGGGTTTCTCACCCTTCGCGCACACATGGATACTCCAGATTCCCCGTTTATGCCAATTCCTGCTCGCCGAGGTGCCGAAGGAAAAGCTGGCACGTTGCCGTGACGTAGGGTCGCCTCTTGGAGACGCAACTGATACACGGCCCAAGGGCCAGATGGGGGACAGACAGGAAAAAAGGATGAGCTCAAACCAAACACAAAACCCCCAAATCCACCCCCTCCACCTCCACTCCATAAGCCATCCAGACCCAATTCAGGGGATTTTTTTTTTATTTTTTTTTTTTTTTTTTCTCCAAGCAGAGCATGTTGCCGAGTGACCAACACCAGCTGCGCATGAAACTTCAGCTCGGTTTGTATTTCCAAGAAGTAAATCAGACATTAAATTCCATTTTCAACATTTCGATGGTGCATTTGAAAACCAGAGAGAAGAAAATATGGATGCCGAAAGCAGCAGACATTACTGTTACCTTGGTTTTTAATGAACCCATCGGGCTCCCATTATTTATTGCCATTCGTGAAACACAACGAAGAAAGACGACAGCGATCATAAGAAATTCGTAAGGACCTGCACTTCTCAATACTTTGCTTCTCCTTCTTGCTCTTACATCTAACCTAGGCTACGAGACCCAGGGAGAACATCTCTCTGCCTAAAGGCACCCCTAAGCCCGTCACGAAACGACGTGTCCTTAATTGCAGCCACTTCAACCACACCAAGAGCGCTCAAGCGCGCTCAGGCGGCCCTCGGCTCCCAGTGATGGGCGTCAGCTCCCAACGCAACCTCAATTCAAGCGATCGCTGCACGGGGACCCCAAGGGACATTGCATTGGCAGGTTGGGTTCCTCTAGGGCAGGTGGGTCTCCTCTCGTGGGTAGGTTAAGCAAGATAGCTGGGGGGGGTTTGGAAGCAGATGTGGCGTTCATCGGTGTTCCTTTGCACATTCACAACTTCAGAGAAGCCTTGCAAGATTTCAAGTTGCCAGAGGATGAAAGAAGAGGAAAGCAGGTAATTGCAAAGTCTATTGTAGCGCTTAAATTTGCTAAAGGGGGAAAAAAACCCCAACCCCAACCCCAGACTTTATCTTCTGTTGGGGTATTTGGAAGGTGTAGTCTGGGGCTCTGGTGCAGGAAGCAGCAGGCATGGTTGGATTCCTTACGCTGAGGATGGCTTTTCGGCTGCCAAATTCCCCCTCCCGCACATCTGATTCTTTGTGTATGTACGTGCATGCAAAAGTAAGCACAAACCAGCTTTCTAAATCTGAGTCTGTAAAATAAAAATCAAAGCCAAACATGCCGAGGTGACTACACAAAAGGAAGCAATACCTAGGGAAGCGTGCACACCCTGGTTTAAAGGATTTATGGGACTAGGCATTTTATCTTCAATTAATTTTCAAAGTGCTGAAAGCAGACAAGAAACCATGTAATTACAAGATAACTTGGCTTACCAGGATTCGAGTTAACTAGCGCTCCTGGGTTAATCAGAGGTCAGCCTTCTCCCCAGCCAACAGAGCTAAATCCACCCTATTTGAACCCTTTGCTCCTTGCTTTTAAAGCAACCATTAGTTCTTGTTTCGACCCCTTCATTTTGGTAATAAGTATTTGGGATTTTGGAGAGACTTGAGAAGACCAGGAAAGTAATGCACGGGCACCAGAGGGCAGCAAGGCGGGCAGCACGGGACCGCACGGCCATGCAAACACCACCCCAGTCACCAGCCCGTTGACCCCAACCCAGGCACCCTCGGTTTAAGGGCATTTTGCCCAACCTTAGGGCAAGCTGGCCCGAGCAACCTCCCCCAAGAGACTCGGATCATGTCTGGAGAGCAGAGGTAGCCCCCCAAGGAGCAGATGGGGAGGACTGGGGACACCGCTCGTGCCCTGTCCATGCCTGCAGCCCAGGGAACTCGTTTTTGTTTTCATGGTCGTCTGTATCTGCAACACCAAGAACCTTCCAGGCTTAGCCACAACTACTTCCCACCGGCCATTTCAAACTCCGTTACAATTTCTCCTTTGTCCTGGTATTTTGTGCAGTCAGATTTTTATTTTTCAATCATCTCTTTTAGACAGACAGATTAGTGATTTATTTCCACCGGTTAATACAAACTACCTAGAGAACAGAAAATTAGAGGGGTTAAAAGGAAAATTAGAATCCGTTGCAGTTAAAAACAAAACCGTCTAAGAGCAGGCTAGCAAAGTCCCACCATATAAAGGGATTACTCCATCCCTGACCCTTTCCAGGGGACCTCCAGGTATTATTTTTCATTGATTTACCTTAATGAAACTAATGCACCCCTCTCCATAGGAAGCTGACTCCATAGCTGTCTAGGCACTGGATTCAATTAAAGAAATAAATACATCTGGCTTCCTAAATTGTTGAAAGTCTTGAAAAGCCAGAGGCAAGACCACTTTTTGCATCTGTCTCTCTTCGGGTCCACCCTCAGGACACCACGTCGGATGGTCGACATTCAACACCGCTCCTGGAAAACCGGGGCCGCAGGGGGATGGATGCCCAAAGCATCCCTGCCTGCTCCCCCGACGGCGCGGGCAGCTCCCGCAGCCCTGCCTGCAACCCAGCCGCAGCTTTGATGGAAGCTGGCCTCAAATTGCTTTAACAAGGCTCTTTCTTTCCAGAAGCTGGCGTTGATTTGAGACCTCCATGTTGACTTAGAAACCCCCAGGTGCCCAGAGCCTGCAAATACTCAAGGCTTAGCTATGCTCAGTTTCCAGGAAAAGGGGTACACGCACCCAACCGCGGCGCGAAATATCGACGCGACCACGGCGGCTCGGCATTAAAATGAAGAGCGGGGGTTAAAGGCAGAAAAGCAGAAGCTGGGGTAGAGGCTGCGCCTCCGCGACGGCTGCGTCTCACACCGCGCAACCGCGTCGAGCAGGGCTGCACCGACCAAAAAAAAAAAAAAAACAAAAACAAAAATCGAGGCGCGCTTTGCTAGCACATGCCTTGGCTTGCAGACACGGGAACAGAGGAAACAAGGTACCTCGAGAGCACTTGGTTTGCGATCTATCTGGGGAAGCGCCGCCCGTTTTTCTCCCGCACATGAAACAAGCAGGGATGACAATAATTAGAGGGGTTCGTTGAACCAGAAGGCAGGTCCAAAAAGGTCTCCTTCGCATTCTTTGTACTAATTCCCCTAGTCCAAAGAGGGAGACAGTAAACGTCAAGAACCCACACTATTTTCTGGATAAAATGCTATTCTACCACTCTAGCCGGAGGGAAGGCTTAGCGTTCCAAGCCCTGGGTCGGAGCACTTAGACCAGGAGGAACATCAAGCTGAAATCCCCATGGGGGATTTGTCTGAACAAAACACAAGGGGTGGGGGGTGGGGGTTTCAAAGATCTTTTCTCTTTCAAGCAGAGGTTGAAGATCCCATCCTGCTTTCCCTAATGACAGGCATTTCCCCTAATTCCCCGCACATTTAGGGATGCTTGGGGGATAAAAGGAGCCAGTTAAATGCAACGTGCTCTAAACCCAACAATTTAGCAATGCTACTGCAACAGCACGCTTGTGGGCGGCCTGTCTGGAAGGAAACTCTTTCCCCTGGTCTCTTATTTACCCTATCCATTTCAAATTCTACTCAACCTCTTCCTTTCCTCCCTTCCAAGGCCAAGGACCTTTTCTGGTTCAACTCACCCTCTAACATTTGAGGTGCGAGCAGAGCAGACTGAACGCGCACGACACACAGTCTTGTACTCACCGACATTGTAGAGTGGACATCTACATCCCCCTACAGAGGACAACACAGGGAGTTGAGAGTCAAATGCAGAAGAGAGCAAAGCAACAGCAAGAAAGGCAGAGAGGAACACATCGGTCATCGCCCGTCGGTGCCTACAACCCATCAACGCTCCAACCGAGGCACCAGCTGCTCGGCAGTTGGCAGAGCATTAAAAAAGCAAAATATGGGCTCTTTGAACCTGCTCTAAGGAGAATGAAGAGGAAAGCAAAGTACAAGACCAGTTTTATTGCTGTTAAATACGCTCTGCAAGTCAACACCCACGTGCCTCAGCTCTCCCACCTGTACGATGGAGGTGATGGACGTCAAACCCTAGCGAGTGACAGCGGGGATCAGCTCAAGCAAAACTTGCTCAGCTCTTCCGAGGGCAGGGGGATGTTATCTGTGCACAGAAAGGGCCCATGCAAATCTAAAGAATTTTTGCTGCTCATACGACGTTTTCATGATGGTTACATTCCACTTGGGTCCCTCCCAACGTGGTCAAGGCTGTGGTTGGTGCAAAGTTCAAGGCGTTTTTACTTCTGTGCACGGTGCCTTGCCTTTTAAAATATTACAGAGGGATTTGGCTTTTTAAACAAAAACCATAAGTAATCGTTCTCTTCAAAAAGAAAATAACTACCTCCAAAGGTCTTTCTACTAAAGCAAGAGCTGCCAGGGCTGGCGTATTTATTGGCCACCAGGAAGAGATGCCAATACGGTGAATAAGGCAAAAAAGTTGCAGGCAGAGCGGCTGGGGCGTTCGTGCGGCTCCAGCTGAAATCTGTGCCTGCCATCTGGCAAAAATAAGCATAAAAGGAAAAAAAAAAAAAAAAAAAAAAAAGAAACCAACCCCAACCCCAAACCCCCTTTGCAGAGAGTTCACGCTGAACTGCTCAAGCCGGCAGAGGTTAGAGTTTGTTCAATCGCTGAAAGATTGCTTCCCCTTCCCGGGTCAGCATCACCTCTTGACCTGCCCTGATTACCTTCCAAAGGAGGTTATCAAGATACAAGACTAACAGAGGATTAAAGGAAACTTAAAATAAAAACAAAACACCCCCCCACTCCTTCCCCCTCCCCCCCCCCCCACTCCGCTCCCCTCCCCCAAGAAAACATCCTTGCTTTGTTAACCTGACAGTTCGCTGTAGGTGTTGACACAACCCTCCATCTTTGAGAAGCTTAATGTCAACAAATCAGTGTGTTTGGAGTAGCCCTGTCAATGCGATTTACATTAACTTGTCTAACAAGAAATAAAAACAACAATCAGCCATCAAAGACAAAAGGCTTTTTCAGTCATTCTTTTAAAAGCTCTATGCTGGAAATGTTCATTTTTGAGGCCATGGCCCTTTACTTGCTGAAAACCAGAAACCACCTTTTTTTTTTTTTTTTTCTTTTTTTCTAAAATACTGGTTTTTTTCCCCAAGGTTTTTTTTTTTTTTTCTTAAAAAAAAAAATGTATTTTCTTTTAAAGGAGGCCCGAGCATCCCATGTTAATGAGCTCCGCAGCAGCAGTAACCGACTCTCCCTGGTTAACGCAGGAAGAGGGCAGCCTTGAAGCCAAATGTTAATTATGCTTTGATTTCCACCAGCTTTGAGACATTTGGGGCACTTAGCTGAGCATTTTCGAATTGCGGCTCTAAACCACCATGAAAATTTCATACAGCAGTGGTATGCACCAAAACCCCCCCTTAACTTCACCATGAACTTTTCCTCCCTGCCGCCGGCACAGGCTGTACCCACCAGCATGCCCTTTGCAGCCGGAGGCTCGGCATCCCGAAGCAAAGCTGGAAAAAGCAAATCGATTCCAGGGATTCCTAATATCAAGTGGGTTTCCACCATCTGCCACAATGTCTACTCTGATGCTCTAAAGGAAAAATGAGGGATTGCAATTCCTGCTCGAACGCTAGAGAAAGTGGAGACTCTTTATGCCAATTCCATGAGCCAGGACTGGCTTTGGTCTGGGCTATTTCTCTTGCTTGAGCAGGAGGGTTGGACCAAATGAGCTGCTTGCCCAAAGCGGTGGTAGATGCCCCATCTCTGGAAACATTCAAGGCCAGGTTGGACGGGGCTGTGAGCAACCTGATCTGGTTGGAGATGTCCCTGCTCCCTGCAGGGGGGTTGGGCTAGGTGGCCTTTAAATATCCCTTCCAACCCAAAGCATTCGATGATGCTATGACTTCCAGAGATCCCTTCCAACCTCAACCCTTCCAGGATTCACCTCGATAAATACAGGAAAAATTCAGCTTCATGTATCCAAAAAAGAAAACACAAAACCTAATGCCCAAATCGTGGCTTGGAGTCGCCTTTTAGCTTGCTCAGCATCTCTGCTCCTCTTCACCCCCTCTCCGAAATGTTGACTTGAGTCAACCGGACCCTTCAAGGCCATTTGATCTGCCTTGCGGCGAGCTGGAGCCTTGACCCCAGGAAGGCTTCCTGCAGATGAGCAGCCCCATCCGAGACAATGGGATTACTCACACCCGTCAAGTTAAGGAGCCGCCTGCATTTTTGCAGGCTCAGGACTTTCGGCTCCGTTCTATTACAGGACAGCGCTTTTTTGTTGGTGTAATTTTAGCACGGTAACTGCCGACATGCCCAGGCTGAGTTTCTTTGATCAGCAGGTGAAGTTTTTTCTCGGTGTAATTACCGTCGTGACAAAAGGCAGGTGAGTAGCTCGGCTCCTGCCACGTACTCAGCTCCTGAGACTGCCACTCTTTTCTCCTAAAAAGCTGCTGCAAGTTCAAATACCAGGAAAGCGCTTCTCGCTTAATTTTAAAACCGTGTGAACTCAACTCGACATGAAGGTACCCGCTCTGGAAGACAGAGGCATTTCCAAACCAGGAAAAAGGCCGTGAGAATTGGAAGGGACGGTGTTGCATGGAGGCCACGGCTAGGGATGAGAAGATGCCCCACTCTCCAAGGATGGCGCACAGTCACTTGTTTTTCTTCGTGAGCTACTGGCGGTGTAGAAATCCCATATTTTATAGCTGGAACGGGCTGCAAACTCATTTCAAACTGGGGAGGAACTCCTCTTAGATCATAACGCTGCCGTGTTAATAATTTGGGCTGGGTTTGGATGAGCAGTATAGAAACAGCTCAAACCTTGCCACATGCAATCCTGCAATATCCTCTTCTACTTAGAATTCACCCTCCTTGGAGATAGTTCCTTTCCCTCTTGAACCCTTCTCGGTCTTTACTTTCACAAATAAAGCTCATCCCACAGAACTAGTGCTTTCAGAAACATCCCCATCATTTTTCTGCATTGGTTTGGCCAGATTTCTCCACGCCTGATCTCCTACATTTCATTTAGCAAAGTGCAGAAATTTTAATGTGTTTCTAAATAAGCCATTGGAAAAAGGCCCTTGAACCCTCCAAGAACAAACCAGCAGAGACACCAGGAGAGCTGGGTGCCTTTTTAATGTACCCTGATTTTCTCCTGACTCGCTCTCACCCACCGTTGCCTGCAGGATACGTGGGGACCCATCAGCAATGCCCAATGACGGCATCTTCATAGCGCTCCTCTAAAGGAAGAAATTCCAATATATATAACAAAAAAATCCCAGACCTACGTCTCCTACAAACCACTAAACCAGATCTACACCTTCATAAATCAGATTGCAGCTCCTGATTGAGCTGCCTGCCCTATCTCACAGGGCTATCAGGAGGACCAGTGCCATGCAATGCTCTGAAGATGAGGTGCTGCACATGTGCTGGTTGAACAACAGCGGCACGTTAGCTGGCACCTCCACCAGGGCAAACTGCAGACAGCCTTCTTCTCAGCTGGGTCCTTTCTGATCCAGTTCTGGAAGAGAAAATGCTGCTTCCATCTGTCTCGGTCCTTTTTGGACCAATTATCTGCCCTGGCAGTCTCCAAAACAATTTTGACTCATTCAAGAAGGAAACATGAAGGGAAATCACTCCAGGTCCATCTCAGAAATCATTGTGGGCATCTCTCCCCATCCTCATCTCTCCTGCTAGCCATGCTTCACGCTCTGCTGCAGAGACCAATCTCCCTGTCAAATTCCATAACTTGCTTGTGTAAGTACTCCCAGTATAGTTTCTGGAAGCGGTCTCCAGGTAATAACCCATCCCTGTTCAGCCACATCTCACATTCAAAGAGAAAGTCAGCAATTGAGGAATCCAGCCATGTCCAAGCACCTCCAGACTCCAGAGGGCACCTGCCCCATGCCAGCTCACATGGCCACCTAAACAAGAGGGGCGAAAGCCCTTCCGACCTCTCTGCACAGGAGGCAACACTTTAAATAAAGTTTGTTCCAGTGATAACAGAGCCAAGAAAGCACCTTCTCCTCAACAGCCACCCCCAGGTACAGAGAACTGGGAAAGCCACTTTCATTCCTCTTTTGGTGGCTTCTCCATCCACAGCAGATCAGTTCCCATTCCCATCTGGCTACCAAATCTTTCTGCTGTGATAGAGAAGGCCAAAGACATGAGCCATGGCAGAAGACTGCAAAGTTTTCGGGCTGTAACACCTCCTAAAATGGCTCTGGAGTGCTTGAGCATCCTTCCAGCAGAGCAATCACAGCGACGTAAAGAAGCAGAATGGGGTTAAGGAAACCGCCACCGTGCACGATCCCTCTTTTCCTCCTGTTTATATTCGAGCTCGTCAGAGGTGCCCGGTGCGTGCTGGCGTACCACAACCCTGGGCACCCCCTAACAACAAATAAATAACAGTCCAGTAAAGAAGACAGATCTGAAATTGCTTTTAGGACAAGTTCGGTGGACTTGGGATTTCAAAATACCTGCTGACTGAAGAGACTCCTAAGTATATATCCAGACAGCTCAGAACAAATCTTATTTAAAGGGGAAAAAAAAAGCGGTTTGAGCAAAAATGAAACTCCCTGATGATTATATTTTTCCCATTCAATGGGACACTACTCAGCCAACTGCGAAAAACAACATAAAAGACGGGTTTTGATCGCAATAACAGCATAAACACAGGCATATTTCAGACAGCAGAGAAAAGAAAGAAACATATGCTGCCTTCCAAGGCAGAGCAATATTTGGATGTAAAGCATCCAGTCACTTGACAAACATTTGGAAACGTAGCTGCAGTTGAAATAATAGACACTTTTATACTGGGATGTCTTGAAAAAAACCTTGAATGTCCATTAAGCTGGGAGTTAATCTATCTAAAGTATAGGTGCCTAGTGAATGATGACCCTACGTCTACATGGTGGACTCCGTTATTCCTCTCGATCACATATAAGTAGGCTTGCAAATGCTTGGGGAGACTCTGACTGAAGCCCAACTTCTGGTAACACATGAAACAGCTTGCTTTATAAATAAATTTGTTATTTCGTAACGCTTGACAACACAAGGCCCCACTTCCATCACACTCCATAAAACTCGAGCGACCATTAGTTCCAACAGAGCCATCGGATGCCCGCGCGCTCCCCGGACAGAAAAAGAAAGCAAATTGGTGGAGGCTGCTTACCGGGAGGTGGGTGAACACAGCAAAAGTGCTGCGTAGAAAGCCAATGAGATCGACAAGGTAGTCGCTGGCCTTGCTGCCCGGCTCCATGGCCATCCAGTCGTAGTCCGCCAGCTGCAAGAACTGGTCTATCTTCTGGTTCAAGTTAGTGTAAATCTCCTCCTCAGCAGCATGGCGGGCGTCCTGGGAAACAAGACAACGTTACATGAGATGGAGTCTCCATACCCCAAGTCTACGCAAGTAACAAGACGTGAGATTGACCCAACCTTTAGATCTAAAGGTGGCACAAGACAAAGCGCCTGTAGGCAACTACGTGGCTGCTACAGCCTCAGGTTAGTTCAGACTGGTGGGACACATGCCACCAGGTCAGTGGTAGGCAAGATCCAGCTGGTGTCTGCCTCTGATGCAACCTGGGGACCAGGAGGACAAATCTAGTGCAGGATGGAAGAGGGAGGGATGGAAGAGGTATGTCCCATATGGAAAAAGGTTGAGACCCGCCAAACTGTGTGCAGGTAGGGGGTGCAGGAGGGCCACAGAGGAGCCTCCCGGCCAGCGTAAGGGTAGGAAAACTCACCGTTAGGCCAAACAGATAGATGATGCCAGAAGGGACAACGAATGGACTTCCCTGGGGACGTGGGGCCTTAGTCTCCTGCTGAGTTATCCCAAGGGCAAACCTCACCTAACCAAGTCCCTAGCGTCGCTCGAGTCCTCGGTGCTGTTCCCATTGCCTGCTCTCCAGCCACAGGACACAACTCAGACACCCCACAGTTGACCCCGTTATGGCCTTAAGATTTCATATAAAGTATCTGGGTGGACGCTCCTGGGTTATGATTTAAAGATTTAAGGACTGGGAAGTCTAGCAGTTTCTGCCAGCCCTGATTTTTAGGGGATAATGCTAAAAGGAGTGGAAAGATACAGAAATATAAGTGCTGAAAATCTATTCTCCTCTTGGGTGAAAGAGGAGAGCTCGCCTTCATGGCCAGACGCGCGTAACACTGTACGGCGCTCAAACAGCAAAATGAAAATTCATTAAAAAAGGAAAAAAAGAAAAAAAATCAGGCTTTTGTTTAAACGCTGCTTAATCCTTTAGATAAGTGCTGCAGTCACAGCCTGTAAATTAGGGCTACAAAGGCTCAGGATCTCGACCCAAAAGCTAGTTTGATGGTGTAAGCTTCCTGGGATATGAGAAGATTCCCTTCCAGCTCAGCTGAGCTCCCTACATCCACACATCCACACGCGCTCCGGAAGCAGATACTCTCCAACCAAACATCACCAGCAGCTCCCCGGTGGTGGATCTACCAGCCTGCTCACCTTGAAGGTTGTGGTCCCATAGAGTTTCGTAGTGTGGACAGTTTCTGGAAGTACGTTAGTGATATTGGTTATGAATTCCTCTAGGAACTTGCAGGATTTCTCCAAATGGGTCGTATTTATAATAATCTGTACAAGCTGCAAAGGCAAAAAAAGGTATTGAAAGATGGTGCTGCTGAGGCCAGGACATGCCAGGTTGATGGATGCCAATTTGTAAGAACTTCTGACACGAAGAGCTGACGCTGTACAAACATGCTAAGCTTTGCTACACGCTCAAAGGCTCTGCTCCTTTAGCAACATCAGAAACTTAAATAAAAGATAATTTTGGGGGAAAAGCATTTCCCATGACAGCCACTAACACCACAAAAGATTATTTTTTTGGTAATGACTTTCCTGCATTCAACTGTCAGTCAGGGCTCATCTCGGTGCAGCTCAAACACAACAGGCTTACCAAAAAATGCCGTGTCAGATCACGAGTCTTCTTCTGCCTGCCCATGAACCCTAAATAACCCATGTCCTGAGTGACACCGAACAACAGCGTCCTAAGGCATTTAACAAAGAAACCACCAGGTTTTACTGTTCTGAGGGTGGCGTGGCTGAACAGCCGATCTCACCCTGGTATCTCCTCGGTTATCATACCCACCATCAGCTGCCACCTTCTCGGCTGCCTTCACAGGGCACAATTTTGGGACATTAAAGGCAACTACAGACTAAAAGCCTTTGCTGAAGTCAACCAACACGAACATTTACAATCCAGAGGAAACCAAGCCGGGCTTCCACTTTAGGATCACTGACTTGGAAGCACCATTAATTCCTTAAGCAGAGAGCTTTTTTCCAACCAGGCTGTCGTGAATATCTTCAAGGTGCAACCTAAGCTATAACAAAGCCTTTCCAAATAACGTCCAGCTCAGATACCATGCCAAAACAAGTTCTCTTACAGACACAGAAGGCATTACAATGCTCCGGATTGATATAATTTAATTGCTGGAGTCTGGTGTGGCAGTCCACAGTTATCTCCTCTAAAGAAATTATTTTGAAACACTCGCAAATCCTCTGAATGAGGTGCATTAATCACCACTTTGAGCGCTGCAGGAACAGAAATACTGAAGTAACACTACAAAGATTACAGCACCCAACTCTTGTTAGTGCCAGGTGACATGGGAAGGAGCAACGGTCATGGTTGGGGAGGTTCATCTTGGATATCAGGAAGGAAAAGAGTCCTTAGAAAGGTAGTGCAGGACGGGAACAGGGTGCCCAGAGAAGGTGTGGGACCTATGTTTTGAAGAAATTAAAACCTGGGTAGAGAAAGCAATGGTTGACGTGATCCCAGTGAGAAACAACCCCATGTCCACTGAGAGGTTGGGGTAGATACCTCCAGAGGTCCCTTCCAGCCAACGCTTCTGCGATTTCAGCCAGGTTTTTGTTTTTAAGAAATCAAATTACAACCTATTTGAACTCCTCTCGTTTGGCACTTGGCCCCTGAAATGTATTACACAGGTAACTCGGGGGGCTTCTCACTTCCGAATTCCTTGGGTTAATTCTGCTCTTGACTTTTGCCTTCAAACAAGCGCTCATTTGTTTGCCTTTCTGTGTCAGACAGCATCGTGATTGTGATATATCTTCCTGTAGTTTCAAGTGAATTCAATATTAGATATTTCCAACTGTGTGAAATTCCTCCTAAACCTCTTCTCTGATGGTCACAACTTACTGGTCCAGACCAGCTACCAAACTCGAAGGCCCTGATTGCTTTCTCTTCCACCCCTTGCTATGAGCTTCTCTGCTCCCTCTCTGGCTCCTTCAAGTTCTGAACTTCTCTTGAATTTGGAGGGGTCAGACCTTCTCGTTGGGGTAAGACCTTCTCGTTGGGGCAAGATCTTCTCATGGGGGCATTCAAATGAAAAAAATAGGAGTATCTTTTCCCTCTCTTTTATTAAAGGATGTCAGAATTATTCAAAACACCAGGATTATTTGGAGCAGACTTGGTAACAAACTTCTACATTCACTGCTTAGAGGTAGTCCCAAAAAAAGAGCAATGAAAAAATAAATTAAAGAGGATAACAGGCCAGGAAGGTTGGTACAGAGCCTTGTATTACCTTGTCCACCGCCTGGAAAATGACATTGGAGAGCCCAGAAATGGATGGTGTTGCTTTGTGCGAAAATTCTGTCTGGGAAGTGACAGTTATGCAAGGTACCTAAATATCTTCTGCAATCCCTTTTGACACCAGGACTACACTCGTGTATGATCTGGGACTCTTCAATGAGCCCTTTAAGTCCTGTGCTATACGCAGTCACATCAATGCCTTTGCTCAAAAGGGAAGGATTTGAGAAACTCCGAAGAAAAACGCTACGTGCTTCCATTGGGACAAACAGGCCGATGGTTACATAAAGAAAAGAGGCGGGGGGACGGAGATGCTCAAAGCATTTCTTTCTTAAACTAAATTTAAAAAAATGGATGGTAGAGAGAACCCAGGAGAGAGCTAGTTGTACCTTGGTAAGCGGTAAGGAACAAGAGGGTGGAAATATCAGAAGAGATTCAGAGATGAACACCAGCCTCGGGACATGCTCCCCCTTTATTTCGAACTCAAGTTGTCCTATGTAGGCTTTCCTCGCAAAAGTCCTCTTCAGCTCCAAAGCATGAAGAAGCCATGCTCAGCCCAAAGAAAGGCATCACCTGCACTCAACGTGGAAGATGCCGAGGAACATCTACGCAGCCTAAACCGGGCAAAAGCATCTGAGAGGACGGTTGCGCTCGGTTTGCCCTTCCTACGCTCAATCACACTGCGAGAACAAAAATGATCCTTTGGGGGATGGACAGCACAGGGATGGTGTTGCATTCCTCTTGGCGGAGGGAGCCTTGGGAGGAGCAGGAGGGAAGAGGAATTTGCCTCCAGGGAGCCAGAAAGATTCCAGACTTCAAGATAAAGGGTGGAGGAAGCATCATGTGTAAATACATACCGCTGTAAATGCACTAAACCCTCCCAAATTCACCGCCATGGGGTATTTACAGCGTCCAGAGGACACGACACGTTGCTATCGTACAGTCCATTCAACAACCACAACTGTTAGTAGCTACTCATTCCCTAACAGCACCCAGAGGTCCCACTACGGTATCCGAACGGCCCCGGGTACCACACACCTTCCCAGCCACGATTTACATGCATTAAACTTTTCAGAAATCTGACTTTGGGCACAAGAAAAATCTCGATCCCCAAAAGCAAATGCCAATATAGAGTTTAGACTGGAAAGGCGTGCTGAAACCGCCTCCAACATCACCCATAGATGGGGATCACTCCCCCATCCTCTCCTAGCCCTCACGTGCCTCTTCTCCGGCGCTCCTTGAAGTCCGCGTACCCCCCACGTTCATTCAGATATACAATGCTCTGCAAACCCAAAAGAGGGGCGATCCTAATAGCAACAGCAAGAAAAGCTTCCTCTTTCTTGCAGCATTAAGTGTTTTTTTTAATTTCTACAGCAATGCTGTGTGGCTCCATGACTGTTTTCCAACCTCATATTTTAGAAGAATTCTCCAAACCAGCATCTCTAAAGGTGCCATAAGGGACCAGACCCCCTTCTGTCACCCTGCCCTAGAAATGGCTTTCCTCGAAGCCGTGTCCTACCTCCGTCAGCCCGACGTTTTTCCTCTTGATGACATTCTGTAAACAGTTGCTCAGCGTTCGGGTCAGCAGCAGATTTGTAGATTTTCGAATCATATCATCAACTTCGGTGGAGCTGAAAAGAGAGATTTGCAAAACACTCTACAAAAAGAAAATCACCAGGAGACCTCATAGAATCATAGAATGGTTTTGGGTGGGAAGGGACCCCTAGAGGTCACCCAGCC
>BOSO01017044.1:29026-40376 GCA_018403395.1 Gorsachius goisagi
AGATGACCTCTAGGGGTCCCTTCCAACCCAAACCATTCGACGATTCTATGTTTTTAATTTAGCTAAATCAGTCTGGAAGCTCTTGCAACACGTCCGTGCCCTTTGCCAGATGGTTGCAACCGCAGCATCGTTGAAGGTTGGGGCTTTGGCTTTCCGCTGAAGCGCTGCTGCCCCTCCAGCGTGCAGACCAGCGAGGTGCAACCCTCCCCTTTCTGAAGGGAGGTTTTGGAAACCCACCCCGACGCAACTCCTTTGATCTGTCATTAGCCCTGCGTTAGCCCTGACACCACGGGGCTTCATCTCTGGCAGCGCAGTGACAGGCAGCTGAGGGCAAAGAAAATTCTCAACGGGAAGGCGGAGAGGCATGAATAATTTGAAGGCTCCCGGTAAATCAAGCCCGTGACCTTTTGCTCCTTCTCCTGTTTTACCTGACAAATGGGCCAGATTACAGAGCAGGGTTGGACACGAGAAGCAAAAGCAAACCCTGCAGGTACCCCACCTCCAGCTTGCGAGGTGGGGGAACTTGGGGTGCTGCTCTTGGGTTGCCCGCTGCTGCTGGGACGGGGGCTGCCAGCCCTTGTCCAGCTCACTTCTCCAAATTTCTGTGCCTTTTTTAACGTTAGAGCAGATGCACTGAGCCAAACCCTGGTCCACCACCGCCGTCAGCTTGGGAAAGCAAGACTCAACCTTCTCCAACAGCAACCCATGGTCACAGCAGCATCCCCTGAACCTGCTCATCCTTCCCCAAGCACCGGGCATCCTTCAGTCAACCAAATTTTTCACGTCATTCAGGACCTTCCCTGTGCCGCTGCATGAGAATTGCACTTAAATCCCCCAAATTCCCACGAGATGACACAAATATTGCCCTTCTGAGCAAAGGCATGCTCGTATTTCCGTGAGACCGAGGAAGCCCTGTCCTGCTGCAACTTTCCCAAGGAAAAGCCCAGCTGCACAGCTCCCCGCAGGCCCAGCGGCTGCTCACCACGCCACGCTCCCCAACAGGTTTCTCTAATTTTTCTCTAATATTTCCTTCCCCCTGACATTTAGAAATCTGTTTTTCTGAGCTACACGCCTGCCGAGGCTTGACCACTGTCTCCTTCCCAGTTGGACGCAAGCGGAGCCGGGCCAGCAGCTCGGCAGGACCCAGCTCTTGATAATTTAAATTCAATCTCATCCACCAAAGCCTTAGTGTGGGTCTCTCCTAGATCATCACCACTGATCCCTGAGTTTGTTTTCCCCCTGTTTAGCAGGGAAGCACATCCCCTGCCAGCGATGGTCGGGGCCAGCCCGCTCCATGTCCCAGATGGACCCCTGGGCTCCTTCTCGCAGGGCTTTGATGTGCGGTCCAAGGTGACGTGCATTTGGGTTTTTAAAAGTCCGGAACAGAAATCAAAACGTGGGAGGAGAAGAAACCAGCCCATGAATTTTCCTGGTCTTTATTTGGGTTTTTAAGAGTCCAGAACAGAAATCAAAACGTGGGAGGAGAAGAAACCAGCCCATGAATTTTCCTGGTCTTTACACTACGGGTAGGGCTCTCAAATAAGGTTTTACTTAAAGATAAACAAAAAAAAAAAACCCAAACCAAACCCACCACACATGCATGCGCACACACCCCAGGCCCTCCATCATCCCCCAGGAAGAACCAGATTGTCCCCAGTTCTCTCCACCAGACAATAGCACGGTTAAATATAGCAAGCACCATAAAATCTAACCCTGTGATGATCTACAGATGGTAAAAAGGAGATTGAAAGCAAAGGGATGGTACAAAGGAACCCCGTGACACCGGGGGCAGCTGCCCGCTGCTGCCAGAGCGGCGCGGGAACTGGAGAAAGGGGCTGGGCAGCCAAAAGGGCTGGACCCCCGCTCAGAGAGGGCGAAGAAAAAATTGTGTAGGAAGCCAACATCCGCAAAGCTCTGCCTTTGTACAAGCACTCTGGCCCTTTTGGGATTTTCCCTGGGAAACCCCAAAATGCCCATCCCTATGGATGGTAGAGGTGCAGAACGGCCAAGGGTGGAAGAGGAGCTGGTGGCTGGGGCTTCCAGCATCTACTGGAACTGCGAAAGCACGGATGAAAAACAAGGGCTTTTGGACACGATGTCAGCTTTTCTCACTAAACCAACACTGCAATCAAATAGGTCGTGCTGGAAAAGCTTGCTTTTTTTAAATTCAAACGTCAACCTGTCATCAGGGCGTCGAAATTAAACAAGCCGGTTACCGTCTGGCTGCGTGGACGCCCCGGGACAGTCATGCTCTTGGCAGGAGCGGGACGCTGCTGGCCTCTGCTTGACACAGCAGCCAGGGCTGATGGCCCGAGGTTGCCGTATCACCCAACGCTTTGCAAATTGAGGGTTTGCTTTAATCGCTCCATTCAGCTGCAGGAATATCTCAACCGTGATAGCCTCCAGGGCACAAACAAGTTGTGCTTAATGATATTGCTTGGCCCTTCCAGGCTGCTCTTACTTCTTCAGAGCACTTCTAACCAAGCTTTCTCTGCGTACAAGCACCATTTTCAAAGGTTTCTTATTCTCATTTTGTTTGTTGGCTGCGTAAGCTAGAAAATCAGGTTGTAATTTTGGTTACGTGGTGGGTCCAGCAGCCCGCTAACCCCCGTGGTTGGGTTCCACCAGAGCAGAAGGATCTGTGACATCTCCCATGAGATCCACATGCTGAGTAAGGAATAAAAATTGAAGCATTCCTTAGGAAAAAAGAAGAGCAGGATTTGTCCAGGCGCTGGACTGTGATCCCCCAACTCTTCCTTGGTTCACAGAAGAGGTGAGGGTGACAAGAAGAGCGATGGGTGTGAGCCATTGCCTTGCCCTGCACCCTCCCAGCTGAAATGTTGACCCAAGCAGTAGCTCACACCAACAGCCCACACCCAGTGCCCAGACCAGCGGGGCCAGTTAGCAATGAGTAATGGTACCAGTCAGTTGTATGCTGCCAACTCTTGACTGTGAAGCAGAGATTGGGTCTTGGCTCAACAGAAAGGTCGGATCTCAGTTCTCAATATGCAAGAAGAAAACAACCCCTCCCAAATGAATGATATTTTTCGTGTGGGCTGCTCACTACGGAGGTCTGAAGTCAATTTGATCTACCAGCTTCGTCACCAGGCTTGGTCTACAGTCCCAGACCAGGGGTAACCCAGAAGCAATAACATGAGCTATCAGAGAAACCACATTTACCTCCTCTCTCCTCAAGTGGGCTTCTAAAGGTCCAACCTGATTGAGTTATTCAAGCCTCTGATTTTTTATTTGATTTTATTTTTAATAAATTTATGCACTTCGATTCTTTTCAGGACATTAAAAATTGTATCTCGAGTGCTTTTAGGATCGGTGCTTTGTTTGAAAAAAACCCAAACCAAACAACCAAAGCCCCGGTAGATTAGAGCTGACATCTCATCCTCCCACCCACTGTTTTCCAAAGATATTCCCTATCTTTAAAATGGGAAATTCCACTGGAAGCAGCGGAAGCCTTCCAACAAGTGGATACTTTTAAAGACATCTCCTCGATGAGCTCAAATAAATGTTTTAACAAAAGCAGAACTGCTGGAAACAGCAAGGAGGTTTTCTTTCTCCTAATCAAATGAATGGAGCCAAATGAAAAAAAAATCTGCAACCCCCATAAATGCAGAGTAAGCTCCAAATTTTCTTCAGATAATTGAAAAGCAAAATAACTTTCCCAAGCGTATCAACATAAAGGAGAATGCTCCCATCCAACAAATACAAGGAGGTAGTTTAAAAAAATAATTAGAAAAAAAATAGACGCTACGTTTTCTGCCATAGGCTCTGTTCTTCAGGAAAAGACCGCCGAGTATTTAAGCGAACTGTCTGGGTTAATGACAGCTGATGTCCTGTATCCCATAGCAGTAGTCATGACCTTCAGGCCTCCCGTGACTGACGGGCTGACCCCAATCACTCCAGGGTGCAAGGTAAATGACAACCAAAGAAGAAAAAGAAAAAGAAGAGAAAGAAAACTTGCTGCCGGCTTTGTAGCCAAGCTTCCTAATAAAACCTAATTCAAGCTGTCAGGGTGAAATGAAGAAAGTGTCAACAGGGGTTTTCAGAGAAATATTCCAAATGTTTGGCTAGAAAAGCCAAGAGCTCGGCTCCCTTCCCCCAGCCCAACACCGCTCCTCAAAAAGGGCTGGAAAATCCAATGTCGAAAGGAATTTTAATAACGTGTCCGGGGGGACCCCTGAGGAGGGACCCAAGGGGACACTTTTCTTCCCTTCCCTGACAAACCCAATCATCTCCGTAATGGTGAAGAGCACAAAACTCGCAAGGGAAATGCCAGCGGTGGGGTTCGGTGAAACCAGCATCCGTGTGAAATCGGACCGTTCTGCCGGCTTTAGAAACCGAGATGTTTAATGGTGACCCGCAGGTTAAGAGCCTTGGGAGCCACCAAAGAGAACAACCTGCCACCAGTGAAAGGCTGAGATTAAACATGGGGTGAGAAACATCCCGTGCTTCCACATCAACCAACGAGCTACCACGTCCTCTAGCAGAAGACAGAGAGAAAGTGCCTCTCCAAATGACTATCCCTCGCACGGGGGAAAAGAATTAAGACTCTGAAGAGCCTGGCGTAGGCACTGAAACATCTGGCGAGTCCCCAAAACACTGCCCTAGCTTCACATCAGCACTGGGGCAATGTCCAGTGCCAGGCCATGGCCAAGATATGAAGCTGCCAAGGGAGGTGAACACCCCCCACCCCGAGTCCAACCTCCTGCAAATGGTCAGAGGAGAAGAAGGATCCGTCCCCTTCAAGTAAAAATCGTTATTCATTTATACACCTCTACCGAGCTGAAGACATTACTGGGTGCAAAAAGAAAGCACCAATTTGCATTTTCTGGCTAATACAGTTCTTTTCCAATCTCACACACATACACATGGGAAAAACCAGCATCAAGGCACCTTGGGATGGAGAAGGGAGGGCAAACACATGGACTATCTTAGAGGCTTAAAAAAAAATTAAATAAATCAGATTCTTTGTATATAAACTCCCATGGGAAACAAGAAAAACAAACCCCCTAAACCAGCAGCCGAAATTCATTAACACACACAGGGCAAATCAAAAAACCTCCAGAGTTTTCTGCTAACACATTCCTTGAGGGACAGTCTGGGGAGGCTACGTGGAGGTTGTAGATGTTATACCAGGCACCCGTCCGATGACAAGTGGACATCGCTGTCTTTCTGGAGGCAACCAGATTCATCTCTTTAGTACGACTGACTCAGAACCATCTCAGAGGGAAGGGGCCCCTCATGTTTTATACAGCTAGGATGGATCTGGGCTACCTATCCCTACACAAGGCAGCTATTTTTGAAGACTTGGCCAGCCCTTTGTACATGAAGGGTGCTACTGCTTCGAGGAGCCCACCACCCACCTCCAGCCTGGATAGGGGATATCCAAGCAGTTGAGCAGCATGAAGGGTTGAGGAAGAGAATTCATATTTCAATCCCTTTGAGATCTTTCAGCGCAGACAAAACCTCTATATTACAACTATTAGCACGCTCATCCCCTACCTCAGATGAAGGTCTTCCGAAAACTTCAGACAGGCGTAGATGAATTCCTTAATCTGATTGTAAACTTTAGGCACAAACTCAGAAAAGGGGAACTTCTTTGGAAACGGTTGCTGTAAAATACAGGAGAGAACTCAAGTCAAAGAGCAGATATTTAACAGGAGTGACAGCCGCTTTCCAGCAACATGTTCCAAGCAGTCAAATTAATTCTAGTATTTAGCTAAGCCCAGCCATGCAACAACAAGCCAGCATTTACTGTACATTATATAAACATTTCAGCCAAGTGAAAGACCAGATAATCACTTACAAATGGCACATGGGTGCATAAGGGATTTGGAGTTTTAAAGGGGCTGGAAGGAAACTTGCAGCTAGGAGGGAGCAGGCAGCACAACACGACCCTCATTCCCTTTCCCAACTCCCTAACTCCTATGAAAAAACCACATTGGAGAACTTCTTGACTTTCATCTCCAGCCATGCACAAGGTGCTTTGCTCGCTCACCCCCCTCAGTTGCTGCCCAAGGTGAGCGCTTGCTTATAACACCAAAGGCCAAGAGGAAACAGATGTTCTCTACCAAATTTTTCCAACCAGCTTTTACCCATAGCACACACAGGGCTGGGAGGTACAGAGTGTTAAGAGTAAGAACCTGAACCCCACGAGATAGTTTTGGGGAAGGACGGAGACCTTCTGAAATCTAAACACTTGACTTGGATCAAAACCCCTCCCAGTCCTAATTAAGTTCACCAGGTTTGAAGCTCTCAGGCTGCCAGATGTGGAGCAGAAGGCCAAGCAGGCTTTTAAGGGCCACCGGGAGGTCAAATTTGGCTACGCTTAGGTTTTGCAAGCACACGCTTCTACACAAAGCCAAGATATACCCCTTTGTTGGGTGCTTATTTTTTGGGGGATTAAACCAAACAAAAGTCAATAACATGGTTCATAAAACAGGACTAGGATAGCAATGGAAGCAGATATTTCCAGTCTCTCGTCTCCTGCAAGCGCTGTTCAGCTGGGATAGAAAACAAACCCGATGAGGTATTGCTCTAGAATCACTTTGGTTGGAAAAGCCCTTTAAGATCATCGAGTCCAACCTTTAACCTAACCCTGCCATCCCACCACTGAACCCTGTCCCTCTACACGCTTTCCTCATCCACACCAGGAGAAAGGCATCGCACGGGAGGTATAACAGTTCTTTTCCCTTGTTTTGGTTTTTTGTTGTTGTCGTTGTTGTTGATTTGGTTTGGAGGTTGGTTTTGGGGGTTTTTTTGGACGCTTTCCTTCACAGTTCTCATTGCCGCTAACAAGGGTGCGGGGTTTTCCCGGACCACCGTGTTGCCTTCCCCATTTCAAGATCAAGATTACCTTTTCAAGTTCTGCATCCTGGAACGGGAACTGTCCAACTATTTTCTTATAAACCTCTTCATTTGTCACCGGGATGGGACTGTAGTTATCTGAATCAAGTATATTCCTATGAAAAGCAAAGAAAAGTTAGAAAGGCAGCTCTGCGAGGACAGACCAACCGCAACTTTGCAGATTTACTGCTCAGTTGGGAAGCTCTTAAGAAGTAGGCGCCAAAGATATTATCCCATGGGCCTAAACTTCTGCCCCTGTTTGTGACTGTTGAAATCATCTTTGCTGCAGCCGGACGCAAGGATCTCTCCCAGCTTCCAGCCTTCATTGCGTGTAAAGCCATGAGCAGAGTTGAGCGGTGCTTTTAGTCCAGACTGGAGCTTCAGCAGCAGGCCCTGGTAAAGTCCAACCGAGCTTCAGTCCTGCCTGACTCGAGAAGATAGAGGCTGAGCTACCAGGGCATTGGCAATCCTCCAGCACCTCTTCCCAACGCCCCATAATCTGAGACACCTCAATCCTCCTGGGATGTCCTGGAGGACAATCACAGGATGAGGCGGTGGCTCCCGAGCGCAGCGTGGGACCCTGGATAACATCGTGCCCTACCTGTGGGCAACTGCTGAGCTCACGGACGTGTCTACGCCACCGACGTCCCGAGGCACACATGGCTCAGTGCTGGAGCGAGGGCACGGTTACGTGACTGCAAGACCAGATTTTTGCATCCTTCTACCTATCGACTGTCAAAGTGAGCTCCATAATGAACCCAGAACCTCACCCCTCTGGGATGTAAAACCTCTGGTCTACACCGATTTATTGCACAGATCTCACCACACACAGGACCATCGCAACTGTATTTGAATTGGCTTTCCCTGGTCCAAGGAGAGCCCAGGCTGAAGTTTTGATGCCCAAAATTTAAATGTGAGCTTGCTACTAATCTCTCAAAAGATTTTATTTACGGACCAAAGCTACTCTGTAAGGTACATCTCGTGAGTTTGCTTAAAGAGCTTCTTACCTGAAAACCCCTGACCATTTCTTCAGCAGGGTTTCACTATATTGGTCTTGGATCTCCAACAGCATGTCAAAGAGCTGGTTCACTGGGAAGCCATATCCCTGCAGCGGGATGGGGGAAGAGAGCAACTTCTGATAAGAAAAACTCACCAACAGGCAGCTGAAGATTATTTTCTCTATTTAATAGGGAGCATGTGGGCAAATTCTCCCCTACCACCACCACAGAGGTGAACGGTGCTGGTGGAGGGATTTAGATGGTGATTTACCGAGGTGGCAGGACCAGGGGCTATTAAAGGCTGGGCTGGGTGTGGGCAGGAGGCCCAAGGGCTTGGCGAGGTGGCCAAGGCTCGGTCCTTGCCCACGGGCTGGCCACCCCATGCCCAGAGCAAACCAGGCTGTCCATCAAGCGCCACAATGCATGCACCGCAATGCCAAAAAAGAAGCTGGGCCACCACAGCAAGTCCACGTCAGCCATTTAACCCTGGTGACGGCCCGTCTGCGAGCAGCGCAACCGTTGAGCGAGACAAAGCGCCGTTGCCAACAGCCGCGTACCTGGAGTGTATCTGCAAAGAGGACGATGAGGTTCTTCAAGTCTAACACCAGGCTGGGGTCCGAGCAGTAGGACTGCAAAGAAGGGGAGAAATTAAAACATGGTTTTAATCTACGGCACGCGGGGAAAAATATTGCCCTCAAGCCCTCCTACGTTATCGCTGGAGCGATAATAAATACATAAGCACACCGTACAGTCTTACGATCAGCAGCTTTTATCCTACAGCCCGTGCCCTAACGTTGTCCAGGGCAGGGGAAGGCAGGCTGATAAGGGTATCTCTCCCCGTAACGCGCTGCTCTTGAGGCTCTCCGTGATGAATAAGGATTTGGGTTGCTCTAGAGATACCTGAAGTGTCTCTAAGATTACCCAGGAGCTGCTGGGGAAGCGAGAGGAGATGAAGCAAATCAGCGCGCTGTCGTGCCAAGACGACAGCAGCGCCTCTCATTTAATATTTAGCGTGTTGTGTCTGACGGTAATGAAGCATCGCGGCGAGGCAGCCCCGAGCCCCGTGCGAAGGCTGCATTGCAAAGTGGTTCAGGCCGAGAAAAAAACACGGTGCATGTCTCTATTTCAGCAACGTTCATGGTCAGAGCTACAAAACCAGTATTTATGGCGGGTCAGGACACTTGCCTGAAACCCTAAAGACACAACTCAGCCCAGCGACAGGGATGATCTTGCCCCCCAGAGCCACCCCGTGTTGCCCAAAGGCTTCGTGGGCGCTCTGGATGCAGCAGACAGCCTCCCTACGCTGAAATATGTAAAGTTTCAGACAGCCTCTTACCCAATATAGAATCAGCGATCGTAAGCTGGAAAGCGAAACGGATTTAAATCTCACTGGAAACTCAAGGAGGAATGGCTCCATTAATCAATGTGAAAGACTGGAAGAGACACATTTTCCATTTCGCTGTCCAAAAACGAAAGTCAGAAAGAAAGATAATGCCCTAAAGCTATCAGAAGCAATAAAAAAGGTCCCCGTCTGCAGCAAGGAAGAAAATCCAGGCCTAAGTTTGGCTGAAAGGGAAGAACTGAAAGAGCCTCACCGATGTGAGAGCCCTCCATCAAGTCTCAACGGCAATATGGGATGGACCGGCACCGGTCTATAGGGGAGCTGTAGGCTGAGCAGTGTGCTTAGAGCTGACAGTGATGACCACAGTAATAGTGTTGAGAAATCATGTTAACATTTCACAATTAATCAAAAAAAAAACCCCAAACCCCAGCTCGCCTGGCAGCTACTTCAACTTTGGCATCACTTCAAACAACTTGTCATGGCAACAAAGCTGGGAAAATTGAAAAACCCCGTGTTTGTACCTGGCTTAGCCTCACGGCTTTCACCTAGCCGAAAACCCCACTTAAAAAGAAAATAAACACAGTTTACAACCTAGTCGGGTGTACAAGGTTTATCCCCTTTCCTAACACAGAAGCTTACGTGGAAGGAGGCAGCTTTCCAGCCGACACAACTGCCGTGCCGGACGGAGCCAGAGCGCCCCGGGAGGGCTCTGTGGTCCCTCACCCCAAGGAGCTCCAGGTCCATCCCCTGGCTTCTCCCCACCCGCACAGGTAAAGCCAAGCTAACTCTTCTGCAACGCGACCCATGGGCAACCACGCTAAGGCAAGGTCAGGGGCAGGGAAATGCAGGACTCGGGGTGGGTCGGAGGAAGCAGTGTATTGTGTCTCCAAGCTGGAACGTTGGGGTTTTCTCAGCAAAGAGCAAGGCCATTGTTAGCCCTTGGGTACCACCACGTGGATGTTACGCCCCGGTAGATGGCCAACGTGACCCAGCAGCATCCTCGCGCTCTCGGACAGCGCTGCCATCTCCGAGCACTGCTGGGATTTCGGTCGCTTAATGCTTTGTTTTCCCTGGAGAAAATGGCCCAACAACGTGAAAACGGACTTGGGGAAAGCCATTAATGCTTTCCCTTTTATGGTCAAATCCCATTTTTTCATCCCGTTAACCAAGGGGGTTTTCAGAAAACTCCAGCGCTCCCAGCTGAACCAGTACAACGTTATATCAGGTCATGCAAAGCTGGAAGAAAATTGTGTATTTTTTGCAATTGGCTTTCTTTTTAGCTCAAGCAGAGGAATACCCAAGCGATAAGCAACTTTTCCAAACTTCTTCCAGTATTACAGAGTAAGTTTAGTGTCTTTTTATGCACAGATGCCTTGCAGTTTGATAGCAGCCCATTCGCTGCCATGAATTTAAGGGGACAGCAAACAGGGTCACACTTCAGCGTGCCAAATAAGATGCTTTTTTCCCCACTTTTCCGGGACAAACCAACTCCCTCTGCTGGTCCTTTTCAAAAGCGATCAGCGAAGTAATGGGGGGAAAAAATATCAAACCACTATGTTCTTCTTTCCAGTCCCCCAAACTATTGAGTTTGGTACAGGGAACTGCAGAGCATCAAGAGGCAAAACAAGCTGGAGAAAGCTTTTGGGGCAATAGCAGTGAATCTTTATGTTATGTTTTTAAACAGGGTCATTGGAAAAGAAGCAAAACAAAGACTCCTACTGTCAAAGCCACTACTTCCAGCATGTCAAGTCATACCCAAGCGACAGTTGAGCCACCGGGGGCTTTTACTTACTGAATGCGTTCTTAGTGCTGCGATAGTTTTTGATAACGCCATCTCCCACAGCTCATCAATATAGGCTCTATTCACCAAGCCCTGCGTTGTATGCAAGATGTGATCTTCAACCACGAAAAACCTAACAGAGGGGAGAAAAGGCCACTGTTATCCAAAGCTAGGGGGGTCGGGACGTCAAGAGAGATCTGCATACACCGCATGAGAGGGATACGGGGCATTGGCACATCCACAAATCTCCAGGGCAAGCTCAGATTTGCAGCCTGGAGAAGAGAAGGCTGAGAGGGGACCTCATCAACACGTACAAATATCTCAAGGGTAGGGGTCACCAGGATGGAGCCAGACTCTTCCCAGTGGTGC